>NNCF01130624.1:4695-15161 GCA_002313205.1 Laupala kohalensis
CTACCAGAAGGAAAAACGGAGAAAAACCCGGGCCAGGATGGGGCTACAGAATTTATGTACACAACCGTGCCAAAGTTGAGTACACATAAAACTAAATTAATATGAGCCAAACGGCAACACAATCATGCAAGAAAATAGTTTTTGAAATTGTTATAAGTTGTTTAAAAAGTACTACAGCAATGGCGTGATAAAGTACAAGACGAATTTAACTTTTATTAAAATCAATAAATTGTTTAAGTATGATTACAAGTAGAACTGGCAACAAATTTAAAAACCAAATTTATTTTACTAAAAAACACATGTTGATATGATGTGCAACTTAATATGTAATTTTACCATACAATTATTATAACTAGCAAAATAAACTAATAAATGAAGTGGATAAGGTTTAATGTATAATAAAGATCAATTAAGATTTAGAACAATGTTGTTTTATTAAAAATAAAAATATTTCAGAATTTTGTTACTGTCCGAGTTAACCAAATATTTTTAAAAATCAGTTTAATTTCAGGAGGCATCTCCATGCTTAATTTAAAAAAATCATAAAATGCAACCCAGACTTGACTTTTTAAAATGATTTCTAATTCATATTTTGTAAAGTAAATAAAAAAATTTAAGAACCGTTTGGTCAAATACATTTTATAATGAAAGAAACCCAGACAAAATTTTGTATTTTGATGTATTTAAATTATTTTTACTCCGACATTATGAGTGTCTGCCAAGATTGAGTATAGAGACATAATATAAGAAAAGGACATAATAATAGAAATACAAAAAATGACTGATAAAAAGGTCATGTACACAGCTGAGTCAAGATGTTAATAAATATAAAAATAAATATACGTCAAGACACAAAACCAAAAGTTATATTACTTGTCCAAAGAGATTATGAATTCAAAGACAACTTTCACAACTGTATTTACATTGAGCAAAAAAAATTGTTCTATTAAAGTAACAAAATTACATATCAATGCCATATGCATCAAATTGCCTCTATTGCAATTTCAATGCAAATGCTCTGTTTTAATTCAAGTGCTTCACATAGATGCAACAGTTACATTTTTAAGTTTTTTAAGAAAACTTACAGAAGCCAACCTTGATCCCATCTTTTCTTCTCAAATTAACCTCATTAGAAAATTTAAGTTTCATTAATTCATGAGCAAGATACATTTCTTCAGGAAAATGCTTAAGATTAACTATGAACACATCAGCATTGAAGGTATCTGTATTTGAAATAAATAATAATTCAAAATTTCTAACACTATTACTATAAACTTCATGCAACTTAACAGAAAACGTATCTCATCGTAGTGAAAAAAGAAAATTATACTAATAACTAACCTTAAAGGTTCAGTAGGGTAATTTTGATCAACTGTTGTGTTGCTTTCTGACTTGGCATTTTTTGCTGAAGTACAACATTCAGGAACACAGCTACATGTAAATAAACACTAACATCGAACTAGAAATGTAACATGAATGACTGACTTCAAAATATACGCAGTCTCCATCATCTCCAGTGACCAGCAAACGGCCAACGACTTGGCAACCTTCGAAGCTCTGTTGCAATTATCTTCAGTTAAATTGATATTTCATTATGTAGTATCTACTGATTATTTTACTGAGTTCCCAAGTTCAGCAGTTTCCCTATAATCTCTGTTACAAATACTACACCTCCACAATATTTTAAAGCAATTTGAAAACCCAACAAGAAGTAAAAGAAAGGAGAACTGTATGTTTTTGTTTATGTTAAATGTATCAATCAAGTGGTTTAATTAGAATCAAATAATTACGTTATTTTGTTATTATTGTGGTCAGAATTCCTCATTTTATGCATAATGTGTTTATATTACAATGTAAGATCTTTTTCTCTTCCACATAAAAATTGTTTGAATAATGGAATGTATAGGCTTATTTTATTTCCTAGTTTTAAAATAAAAATGTCATAAATAAAACACCAATATTTTGCAGAACGTAGTTTTTCAGAATAAAATTCATGCAATCTAATTGAATTTTCTGGTTATGATAATAATATTAGCTTTTCATAAAGAGCTATAAGAAAAAAGTTAAACAAATAGTTGATTTACTATGAAATAAAACCCAGGCATATCTAACCCTAGAAAGAAATTTTCAAGTATTCATATGGGATAATCATGAATGAAAACCAAAAAAGGTTCTCATTCCATCCAAATATAATGGGATAGTAATATTCAAACCTTTTTTACCTTTTTTCACTGTACTGTGATATAACTTGATCGTATAGTTACAGAAACCTTGAAAATATAGTGAAACTACTGTCTTCTATAATTTAAAAAGTTTTAAAGATAATGAAAAAATAGTTTCAAACAGTTTTGGCTTGAAAGCTGAAACACTATCAACAAATATGTGAGTGACTCTTGTGTGTTTTATTTTCTATTTTTTCATTACCTTTAAAGCATTTAATACATAGTTAGCTAATTGTGAACAGAAAATTATATTGAAACAATTAAGCAAAACTTCCTTTAAAGGATTGGAGCCCCTACACCCGAAGTCAAGAGTCCTACTTAAGCATCAGCCACAGATGTATAAGAGAGATTAACGTCATTCTTTGATTAGTTTATCATAATGTCCTGATGTTCATCAAGTTTGTGTCCATGCAGCGTAAAAACTAGCCAAAACCTGAACACACAGTTTTGTATTGCTCCTTTAGGACGGTAAGAAAATTGCTAGAAAAAGATGGAGAGATGTAACTTCTACTTCACTACTAATTAATTACTTTCATAGCCAACAAAATGTAAAACTTCTCAGTCTATTTTGACATAAACTGGCAAAATGTGTATTTTCACTAAATTCTGAAATTTTCATAGAAAATATTCTGTGGTGCGATAGTAATTTGATAGAATCAAGGTGAATTATTATCATAACACATGAAATTAGAGCCACTGTGAATCTAACAGTGCATCAATTATGTTGAGGTTTACAAGAAAATTCTAAACATTCGAAAGAACAACAAAGCTGAATTGGTTGAATGAGTAGGTTAACCATTAAATCTGTTATAGTGTTCATTGTCAGGTCATCAGTATTGGCACAGTACTTTTTACAAAGCTCAAATACTGACTCATAGCCAAATGTTACATAACATTGTTAATAACATAGGCATGAACAATCATTGTGAATAATTACAATCACCCACAGTGCATAAAACTACTTACATTTTCAATAGTAACATTACTACTTCAATAAGAAACTTGCGCCATTTTCAATGAATTGTATAACTGATCTGATATGTCATACAATACTGTGTTCTGTTCATTAATATAAGCATACACCAAATTTCAAGCAGTGAGGCAAGTGACAGTAGTAAAGAAATAATGTTTTATTGTAACACTACACAGGTGAAACATCAGAAAGTACTACCACCTTAACTGCCCCTTAATCTACTTTACTCTAGTTAGAGGAAATAAAAAGAACATTTGTACAATAAATTTTGTTTTAATGGATGTGTGTCATCAATATTGAATTACCATTCACATTACATTCAACTTTTGCTAACAAATAAATAAAACTAAATAATCTCGTAACTTTTGCAGAGTATCATTCAAGTTTGATGGAAAATCTGCACTTATCTACCAAGGTCTTACAACAGACTGAGAAGCATGGGTTAAAATCCAAGTTCTCTTCTCTGGTTTTGTGATTAAAACTTGTTTATGTCGTGGGTGAGTTTTACACATTACATAGAGCCGTTCCTCTCTTACCACAAAATAGCAATCTTTACATCTGCGATTCACACGGCCTCTTATTTTAAGTCCACAATATAACATTAAGAAAGGTGTAGTTGGGTTCAAGAAGGATTCCTGTTGCACAGTACTTAAATTGGGCATCTTATTTCTGCACAGACTGTGGTGGTACTTCATGTCCCTCGAGCATCTCGAAAAAGGCCATGACATTCCGAGTATCCTGCCTCCATTTCTCAACAGAGACAAACTGACAGACAATGGTTTCAATATATTCATAGTTGGACGCACATAAAATAGCTCCAGAACAAACATTCACTTGTGCCAAAAACAGTGTCTCCTTCCCTATGAAAATAATCACTATAAAGTTGAAAAGTAGAGAACGAAAAAACCAAAAAGGTAAGTTTCTTCAATTTTCAACAAGCATGCCACCAGTTCTCGTTGGTTTAATGTATTACATGCAATAATGTATCCATGTATCACTTCTCACTGGAACTTCGCTTGGTAATGCTTCTTACTTCCATCCACAGTCCATCCATAAAGTCTGTGCTTCCATTGCTTAACACTGGCTTAACACACAAGTAACTCGATTGAAGCCAAGGAAGAGATATCGTGGTGTCGATAGAGTACTCGATTACATTCTTCCGATTGGAGCCAACTTCAACAAGCTGTGACCAGCATCGTCCGAGGTTCTAAGTGGTATGAGTTACGTAAATGCTTAAATTATTTTACTCATTCTTGCTAAAGTGAACTAATTTAACAAAATCATAAAAACATCGTTTTCATCTTGATATACTTTTAATAGACTTTACGAATTCTCTAATTACACTGGACAGCAATGACCCTGCCAGCACAACTTCGTGAGAAAAACGTTTATTTCACGTGAATGGTTTGGATCATGGTGGAATGTCAAACCACTCAATCGTTTGGTTCTATTTGAGTACAAACGCAATACTTATGTTCGCGAGTTAATGTAAAAATAACGCGAGTAAATTTTTGAATCGTGTTTCCCTCATTTTTAATGCAGTTTCTGGGTACATTATCCATCGGGTATACCCGTTTGAACATTTCACCACGAATAATAGTTCTTACGATTGAGAAGTTTACTTTTCCCCGGATCATATTAAGTGTTGATTGCGTCAGGCCTATAGATCCCAGATACTTCGACATTCAGACGAGGACACTACCACGGTACAAATCTTCNAGGACGGAAAGAGTTCATGCTGGATCCTGAAGAAGATTTGTACCGTGGAGACAGCTCGTGCAGAAAGTTTAAGACAATAAGGACATAAATATAAAAAAACTATATTGTCAAAATGACAGTTGCAAAGTGAGGGGCAATAAACTAAGTTACTCTTCGGAAACAAGCAAGGGACCATCTCATCAGTTCCGATCAAGGACCCAAGGGCAGTGGCGGATTTAATATTTATAAAAGAAATAATATAATAAATATGTACCGTTATCCATTTATTACTCCGAAATACATTGTAGATACTTGTGCAGTAAAACTTCGAAATAAATAAAACAAATGTCTTAATGGCATTCCCGTCCAAGGAAAATCCGCAACGTCTCTGAGGAAAACCGACAAAAAATCCGGGTCAGGACGGGGCTACAGAGGTAATGTACACAACCGCGCGGAGTTGCGAGTGCTGTATTCAGTTAGAAATAAGTTCTTAAAAAGAAAAAGGAGCAAAAACAACGTACTTGAAAAATGAAATTTAATCAGTACCTATCTAGAGTACTATAACAATAGCGCGATAAAGTATAAAAGATATTAACATCACATAATCCGAAGTCATATTAAGTATTATATCCAAAGTATTAACTTGGGTGGTCATTTCAACGCGTCTGAACATCTACAAAAAACAAAAATGGCCTCTCAGCACACGAACATAGTACTCTCTAGCCTATCTCCACGCTTCAACGTTCCACAAATAAGCCACGAAATTAACCTGGCAAACATCTCCCTAAAACATCACCTGGCAGACACAAAAATCACATTTTTGCTTTGCAAACACACCTGATTGCCAAGGACTTTACCCAGCACGGATTACATCTGAGACCGTCTGGGAAACATCACTTCGGTTATCTCCTAGCTTCACATCTGACCTCAAATCATCCACCTGCCCCTTTACCCATTCCTACACCTCCTCCTGCTCCTACCAAATCTCCTCCTCTTCCACTTCCCTCTGCTCGTACCTCATCACCATCTTCTCCTCCTCCTATTTCCACACCCATTTCTTCTCCTGTCCCCGTTCTTTCACCTACTGCTTCCTCATCTATTCCTCCATTCATATCTCCTGCCGCCCCCATACACAGTTACAACTTGTGCTCAGGAGTATGATGTGGTACTCGAGGGTGACAATCGCGTTCTGGTGCAGTGTGCGGACATGATCCGGAACTAGAAGCTGTACCAAATTCAAATTCCTCTCCACAATCTAACGTCGATTCAATTTCTCGTGAGTCACAAACTCCTTGCGAAACTAAAATAATTATATTTCATCATAATGTCCCATCCCTTTCAAGCAAATTGACAGACATTAAAATTCTGGTACACGAAAATCCATTCGATTTATTATGCCTCACAGAACATTGACTTTCAACTAACAACATCAACGATACTGCTATTTCTAATTATTATTTAGCAAGTTCGAACTGTCGGCAAAATTTTAAAGGTAAAAATCCCAACGGAGGTACGTGTATCTAGGTTCGTAATGATATTTTATCTTCTCCAATGCTTGGCTACGAGAACTTCTGCGTAGATAGTGTTCGAATTTTCTGCAGTTAATCTGACCGACACGGGTATTGTTGTTTTGTGTATTTATAGACCTCCTCAATCAGATCTTGACATATTTTTTCGAAACTTCAAAATTGTTTTAAAACATAACTCTATCAATATATGTGGCGATTTCAACATCGATTTCCTGAGTACATCCGACTCTGCACATTCACCAATTAATCGATTCCTTCAACTTTATTACTACGATAAACGACCCCACTCACCTCTCCGGCTCATCTCAAACATTGCTAGATCAAATTATAGTCAACAATGGAATCTCGTATTCTTCTGAAGTGTTTATTGCCGGATACAGCAATCACCTAGCTCAAGTATCGACTATTAACAATAAACTAAAACCACTTAAATGCTTTACAAGTTTTCAAGAGAGTTTAATGACACCAATCAATCCATATTTATAAATTATTTGCGTGAAGAAACATCGAAAGATGTTTACAACTGCCAAAACTCCGACGACAAATTCAATGTATTTATCTCAATATTCCTAAAACATTACAACTCTAGCTTTCCCATAAAACGCAAGATAATTAACTCAAAGAAATACAATAGATGGATCACCCAAGGGATAAGAAATTTCTTCAAAAAAACGCTGTTTATATTATCTTTCAAAACTTTATAACCTACCACCCGAATTCCATGATTATTTTCGTAAATATAAGACTATTCTCCGAAAAGTAGTCTATGCAGCTAAAGTTATGGAAAACGACAGGCAGGTATTAAAATCGAACAACCGGATGAAAAACACGTTGAATATTGTTAAAAAATACATGTCAATTTCTGAAAATCGCGAAGAAAATATTTCTCTACTAAACGATGGCAAAACCTTATCAAATCCTCAGGACATCGCAAATTTGTTTAATTCTCACTTCTCAGAAGTTGGTAAAATAACGAACTCAATATATCCAAATCAATGTCCTCCAATTATTACCACCCACATACCCAATTCTATGTTCACTTCCGAAACTAACGCCAGTGAAGTCATGGGAATCATCAGCTCCTTAAAAAACAAATTTTCACGAGGCATAGATGATATACCTGAGTTTATTGTTAAATCTTCGTCCCACGCTATATTAAATCCACTCGTAAATATTTTTAATAGTTCTTTATCGGAAGGGGTGTTTCCCAATATATTTAAGAGAGCTAAAGTGAAACCTTTACACAAGAAAGGAAACAAACTTAATATTGGAAATTACCGACCAATATCTCTACTACCCACTTTCTCAAAAATCCTAGAAAAATTGTTCTATAAGCGTCTTCTAGATTTTTTATCAAAATATAACATTCTCTCTGACGATCAACACGGTTTTAGGAAATCCTTTTCCACTACAAGCGCCATATTTTCCTTCTTAAACGATGTTACCACATCTCTAGACAGTGGAGAAAATCCTCAGGGTGTTTTTCTTGACTTATCCAAAGCATTCGATGTCATCGATCACGGAATTCTCCTTACCAAATTGCATTCTTTAGGCATTCGTGGACTTCCACATCAATGGCTAACTTCTTATTTAAAAGATAGATATCAACAAGTAGAAATATCCTATACTAAAAATAAAATACTTGAGCGTTGTCTTTCAGAAACAAAGCCACTTACTTGCGGAGTACCCCAAGGATCAATTCTCGGCCCTATACTCTTTTTATTGTATGTGAACGACATGTCATCATCCACATCAGATTGCAAAATGGTTCTTTTTGCTGATGACACTAATTTACTATGTAAACACGCCAATGCTCAAAAAGTTTTGTCTAACCTTTCGACTTGGTTCCATGCAAATCGTCTCATTGTAAACACTGACAAAACAGTGTCTATGTCATTTCACAATAGTATCACAAAATCTTTACCCCAGGTTTCTCTTTCTTTAAACGGAACACAATTAAAAACTGTTACAAATACAAAATTCTTAGGTCTCCATATTCAAGACAACCTCAAATGGAATTGTCACATTGACAATCTTAATTCCCAATTAAGCAAATTGTGTTACGCATTCCGAATCTTAGTTAATGTAGTTAGTGCACATATTTCCCATTTTGCAAACGTTTACTCCCATTTGCGTTACGGCATTACCTTCTGGGGGCAATTTCAGTCAGAGTATTCAAACTTTCAGAATTCAGAAGAGGATAGTTCGGATAATTTGTAAATCTCACCCCCGAAACTCTTGTAAACCTTTATTCAAGGAATTAAATATCTTAACACTTCCCTGCATTTATGCATTTATATTAATGAAACGGTCGTGTTTGTTAAGACCGAATTACTGAAGAACCACCCTTGCTTCATACGAAACAATACTCGCAATAGTAATAATATTCATCGCCCTAGAGTGTCAAACACTCTTAGCCAAAAAGGACCATATCATTCGGGAATCGTTCTATATAATTCCCTGCCCATGAATATAAAAGATTTTATGAAATTGAATCTCTTCAATTCCGCGGTTAAAAGCTACCTCCTGCACCAGTGCTTCTTCAAAGTAAAAGAATTTATTGATTTTAATAGAAGTTAAATCCGTCTCGTACGTTATCACGCCATTGTTGTACTTTTAAAATAACTTATAACAATTTTAAGAACTATTTTCTTGAAAGATTGTGTTGTTTCATGACTCATATTAATTTAGTTTTATGTGTACTCAACTTTGGCTGGGTTGTGTATATTAATTCTGTAGCTCCCCCATCCTGGCCCAGGTTTTTCTCCGGTTTTACTTTGAGTAGAGGCGGATTTCTTATACAGGTTCCCTAGGCTTTGTCTAGGGGTGTGTTTATTGCAACAATAAATCGTGAATTTAGTGTTATTTCAATTCTTGTGATTTTTAAAAACTTGCTTGCTTCCGGAGAGTAAATTAGTTTATTGTCCTCCATGTTATACGCAGTTTGTACTGCTTTTTTGACAATAAATTTATTATTATAAATTTATTATAACAGAGACGACGACAAATAAAAAATATCAAGTAACTATCCACCGTATAATATCACAAAAACCAAAACAGCCATGGGATTTTTCTCAAGCGTATAGTTCCAAAAATTATCTCTACTAAATATACACAGCATTGATTCAGTTTAAAATGTTTTCTCTCAAATAAATATTCATCAAAACATGTTATTCACACTTGAACGAAATATGTCCTTCCAAAAATCATATTAATTCAACTAGCGTTATTCACACATAAACATTCCTTAGCAAACACAACAATTCTAAAATATTTACTCTTAATAAGTAACCATTACATGGGCACACAAACCATTTATAAAGGGCTTTAATGACCTTGCCGTCGACGAGCCCTAAAACCCTTCCCTTCCCCCAAAAAACAGTTATAAACACATTATTACCTTGACGAAATAGTTACTGTGTGTTAGTTCACTGTTTTTTTTTGTTTATTAACCTTAATTTCTAAAGACCTGACACTTAAAAGTTCAGAACACAGGCAGTTTTAAACTTACAGATTCACCTAGGATTTTAACTTAATATTCGCAATAGGAATACTCGCAAAAAGAATAATATAATAATAAACTCGAACACAATACTCGTAATAATATTCATTGTCCTAGTAGGAATAATATTCATTGTCCTAGTGTCAACCACTCTTTGCCAAAAAGCATCGTATTATTTGGGAATCGTTCTATATAATTTCCTCCGCAAAAATATAAAAGATATTGTACCTAAACATGCAAACCAAAATGCAAAAATAATAAAAATATGTTGCGACTTTGCTCTTCCGGCAGTAACTATTAATTACCTTCTCTATAGTGGNCTTCCGGCAGTAACTATTAATTACCTTCTCTATAGTGGTGCTTTCACCATGGCATGGAAAACAGCTTTTGTACATCCTATTCCTAAAATAACACAACCCAAGCATCCGTATGAATATGGCCCTATTAGCATTTTGCCCACTCTCTCAAAGGTACTGGAAGAAATTGCCCGCAACCAAATAGAAGACTTTCTTTTATCTAATAATATAATTAATGAATGTCAA
>NNCF01130625.1:0-38383 GCA_002313205.1 Laupala kohalensis
TTCACTTTAGCTCTCTTAAATATATTGGGAAACACCCCTTCCGATAAAGAACTATTAAAAATATTTACGAGTGGATTTAATATAGTACCGCTGAGAAAAGCACTCAATAAAATATGAAAGATTACAAAACCACCTAACTCCGCGTAATGACAAAACACATTCATCATTCACTTATAACTTATCACACAACACAAGCCCTGAAATGGTTTCTAAAAAACATGTTTCTGTTTTATTTAAAAAAGGCCTTAACAAAATAACGGAAATTACATTACTCATTGCTAATTGCACCCTTAATTAACTCCAGAGATATATTACTTTCCCCAGGACTAAACAATTTGACATTTCTAAATTAGTTGAAAAATCTCAGAAGGCAGGAGGACTTCTGAGTAAAATAAAATCATTCTAAGTAATTGCCATCTGTGTAATTAAAATTCCCTTAAAATAGGGCAATTATAAAAATATCAACATCCCTTAACTTCGAGCCAATAGCTTATGTAGGTTAGTTTATACAGGGAAGAAAAAATTCTCTATCTTCGTTCTTACTCAGATATCAGAAAAATTAGCGCAGTAGTTGATGCAAAAATGTCAAGGCCGCTCTTTGTCAACGCATTATCAGTGCATAAATTCATAATTATATCTCGACGTCTTCTCCTTCACATCCTCAATATACTCGAATTACAAATTTATCTAATCACCTATGTTATTATCAATTCTTGGTCAAGGTCTCGAACCAGGTACCTCGGTCGTCGGCCTCATATTATGTTTCGAAAAATGCTTGAAACGACCGTGCAGGTAACGGATTAATGAACACCTGGGACGAGCAGTCAACTCTTGGTTACAGGTGTGTCTATGCGTCTGCACAGTTCAGTAAAATTGAGATTACCGCTTAAAAGATATAATATATGAATCAGTGTGCGGTCAGAAGTGAGCTGCGTAAAATCAGTACGTCTCGTAATGAGGTAGTTTCAAATTACACCACCAGAGTGCACCAGTGACTGGACCTAAGCTTGCCCTTCCACTGGAACAGTTGAACGTAGTAGTTGAGAATTCCATCACCGGGATTCCTCGACAAAAGAGGACACAAAGACCGGCCTTCATTGTGAAGGCTGCCCTTTTTCGAGAAGGAGGCGACCAAAAATACGTATTGTATCTTATTGAATTCGTTTTTTGGGCATCTTTCCATATTGAAACAATTTTTAAAAATTCGCATTATCGAATGGTGTGAATTAGCTTATTTAATTCTACTCATTATTGAAATAGCTCTAAAAAACTTCACGACAATGAAATTGTATTTTTTAGAAGCTCCAATCAGATTAATTCTCCTTCAAACAATAGTTTGTTTTCTTTATTGATTCTTCTTCTTCTTCTTCTTCTTCTTCTTCTTCTTCTTCTCACTCTTGTGAAAAAACCTGGACGCTGACTGCTGCGGTACGAGTTCGTGTCTTCTTCCAGTTTTTTTGTGTTTTATGTTGACAAAGTGGTGTTTTTTTTTGGTTGGGGCTTTAGGGCTCGTCAACATCGAAGGTCATTAGAGCCCATGCAAGAAGGAAAAAATGCAGTTTCGCACCATAGAGAAGAGCCGTAGTGACTCTTCCCCGTGTGTGGGACTCGCCGAATATCTCGACCATACCCACTAAAAAACCCTCCTGAATTCAACAAATATCCAAATACAAAGATGAAAGAAAAGAAAACAGAACAAAGTGGTGCAGTACTAACCCGGGATTGAACCAGGAACCTCTAGATATTGGAAGATTCTGCTCTTCAGATGAGTATATGGTAGAACCTATTTGTATTATTCAAAATGCTACAATAATTCTGTAACTCACAATTATTCTGTGAAACTATCAAGTGAAAATTCTTCATCGTGTATTCTTCTCATACCATCTCAGATTGGACTGTTGTTAGTAGAAAATTGATTACTCTTGTTAGCACCTTAAAACATTTTTCTGCAAGGTGTTGGTTTCATTATTCCTTGTTTTTGTATAAACACTGAATAGACTATTGATTGTCATCCAGATTGATACTATGTCAAGTTGAGCTGTTGTTAGCAATCTTACTATTACATGTTACTCGTGCATGTGATTATACTCTTACATGTTTTTATTATAAAAACCAAGCCTCAAAAAATTTGAAGTGAGCAGGCACCTTAAAATAAATTTCTGTTAATAAGCTACAATCAGGTTAGAATACATTGAAATCTAACTGTTTGAGAAGTGTTGAATTGCGTTGTTCATTGTTCCTGTGTTTTGAAAGTATCTGAAACATTTATTGTCATCCGGGTTGTAAGTCATCATGCCAAAATCAAAGAAAAAAACTTGAATTAAAGTTATTATATATTCAAAAATCACTTTATAAGCTGTCATCATTTCTTGACAAAGGTGAAGTGTCTTTGAATCAGACTGAGAACAGATTAGCTCATTTAGAAACAGTCTGGGTTGAATTTAGTAAACTGATGGAGGAATCAGATGTCATATTGAACCAAGAATTGCTATCTGAACTAGAAGATTTGTACCTTAACACGAAGGATAACATTACCTTGCTTATGAAAAATTCTAAAAACACTAGCTCTGTTAACTCCCAAGAAACACCACCCAACAGTTTAATCAGACTTGCTCCAATTATATCCTAACTATTCTCGTCCAAAAAGAAACGACAGATTTTGAAAATTTGAGACGGTTTTAATGTCAGTGGTATTTAAAATATTTCTATAATTTACGAGTTGAATAGAGTACATGAAGAAGACCAAACTTAAAGCGACGACACCAAAAATAACAGTTCAAGTAAATAATTTTTGTCACTCAGATGGAGAAACGTATATGAGAAAGTATGTGCAATGGTTTTGCACCACTAGCTTTTGTTTACTAACCTTAATTTCTAAAGACCCGACACTTATAAGTTAAGAACACAAACAGTTTTAAACTTACAGATTCATCTCGGTTATTAAATCAATCCATTACACACTCACTTCTCAAAATACAAAACTTATTATATAGTTTTTTTTATAATCCATGTTCGAAATATGGAGGTCATTAAACAACACGCCCAACTCAAGCGTTACTTAACCAAAAACAGTGCTATGAACTATCGTGGCTGCCTAATATATCTTCGTGACAGACCATTGAAAGTCCGTGTACTGGCAACTGGCGACAGAAGCGCCTCCACCCGCCGGCGAGTATACCAATAGTACACAGGTATCTCACGGCCACCTTAGATACTGGAGTGGCCGTGGGGATCACCAACACGCAATACGAGTTCAAAAGCGATATGAGGAGGTTGTATATATTTGATAATCTGTGGTATGATCAAGTTGGTTGTGATTCATCAAAATGTAATGATCCTCGCTCACCACTTGAAGGCAGAACTGTCGTCGAGCTGCAATTATTGAATCCTCTACATACAATTATGGACTATACTTTTCATTAACACCGAGTTTCATGAACATTACTTTTCATTATCATTAAGTTTGATGAATTAAGTATTACGAAATTTGTCTACAGCACGTTCAACTTTCATTTTGGGCCATGGTTGCGATTTGGTCAGAAAATAGCAACATAGGACACTTGAACAATCTATCGACTCGACGCTCTTGGTGCCAATTGACTAACATCTCTCGATTGTTGAGCTTCTATGAACTATTTCTCCAAACCTCATAGGTTCATTCAAAATTCACGCCTCAATGGGATAGAATGGGATTCTAGCTGAACAAAATTATCACGTACTATTACATACACTAAATTAATGTTAATTGGAGATCTTAGGGTTGCTAAATGCACGTCAGATATGTGAAATATAAATACCAAAATTTGAGATTGAATATCTAGAATTAAAATATATAAATCATTATTTATTTCTAGAAGAATTGTGGACAGCGAAATAATTATGAAGTCTATAGTGGAAAGTGGAATTGATATTTTATGCAAATCTACAGTTTAATTTCGAGCATGATGAAATGTTGCACAATTGGCTTTCAAACAAAGACGAAGAACGCTATGTACGTAAGATTTCAGGAACTCACCCCCCGTCACCCATTTTCCACCCCTTAATGCAATTTTCTAAAGTAATTATTGATGAAATTTTACATATTTGACGTTCAAAATAAAGAGAAAAGTTAGTCTAGAACGTTGTTTAAGTTCACATTAATCCCCCATGGAGATATCATCCCTTGGGGTGGCGTAGGAAGGGGATAAATTTTCAAAAACTTTTGAAAATGTTCATCTTTAGTGTCGAATCCATAGTTTTTTGGATCGATGAGATAAATAGTAAAACTGCCGACACAACTGAAGCAAAAATGAATTTCGCGTGGAGTAAGACACACGTACAACCCCTAGAAGTAGAGTAAGAAGTGGATGAGATGTAAAAATAGTATAATACGACATATACGAGCGTCGTAACCATGGTTCTCGAGATCTCTGGATGAACAGAGATATTAGTATATCACTCTTTGCACTGTCATTATTATACGTATTACGAAACCTCCCAGAATCCGTTAATAAGACAATTTTATGCTTCTATTGTATTTTTTTGGTACTTTTTTTACTTTTGACCATATCTTAGACGTTATATCAGGATAGTTTATATATCACTCTCTGCACTATCAGTGATTATTGTACGAAATACGAAACACCTCTGAACCCTTAATACGACAGTTTTTATAGTAATATTTTTTGTACTTTTGGACTTCTGACCATATTTTAGATGTGGTTCTTAATTTTTTAGTATTTTAATCTTTGCACAATAAAGTATTGTATGTAATATGAAATCTCGAAGAAATTTTAAAAAAAGATCGGCACTAAAATGTTAAGACGATTTCAGTTTCTTTTTGGAAAGTTCATGATATTATTTATATAACAAAACAATTATGTTTCTAGATGTTTTACACAATTTTATTCGTAAAAGTCTTTGAACAAAGTCATATTAAATTCACGAACAGTTGTCTTCATTCATTTTCAGCAGAAACTTTTAGAGAGCTAATAGGTACAAATTGGTATTTTTTTAAAAACATTTCATGAAGTTCATGTTCTCTTTCAATTATACGTGAAAATAAATCGAATGATCTTGACGAGCCCTAAAGCCCCACAAAAAAATCGAATAAGTAAGAACCTAGGGTGGCGATTCCACGCAATATGGAACAGATCTGTAAGGTTGAAAACAAAATTTTGAGTTTGATTTTTGGACATTTGTCCAGCTAGAATCTCATTCTATCCCAATGTGCGTCTTTGAGTTGAAGAAAAAGAAAATGATATGGGGAAGAAGAACAAAACATAGTATTAATTAATAAACAAGACTTTTAAAGTAACCTAGATTCCACGGAAATGTATTTTCTTTCCCCGCCAGAACAGCATGAAGTAACTTAGCATCACGTATCAAGTCAATCGAACAAGATACCCGCACATCGATACACGGTCAACCTGTGACGTCACGCGAGCCCGCGAACCATGGCCGCTATGAATATACCTGTGACGAGCGATCGTTTCTCATTCTCCGTAACTCGATCGGACCGACCAGCCATCATCCTATCACTTCACTTCTCATCCGGCTACCACGCCGACAACTTCTCATGCTTAAACAGAAGACTTCTGCTCGAATGTATTCAGCCAGCTACCGCGTATCTCGTTGGCCCCACAACAAGCAATCGGCACACGAGATTATTTCACGGTGAAACCGCCTCGTGCTCACATGCTACCATCGTTTGGCCGCGAACTGCCCGTCTTTCAACATTAACTGCACGTCAACCCATATCATCAAACATCAACCCAGCGTAACTACGAGGCATTTGGAGATCGGAACATCCCGTCATCTCATCACACCACCACCTCTAGCTTTTCAATTTTTTATTTCTTCATTACTTATCTTATTTTAATGCTTATTTTGCTAGTTGCAATTTGTTATTAAATTATTTTGTTGGCACTTCTCTTTCTCAACTCCCATCTCAAACACCTCTGGTCCTTCGAACCTCAACCCGAACGTACTGTAGTTTTCCCATTGAATTCTGTTCAGCTCTCATTCAATATATTTATTTTTCGTTATACAACTTGTGGAAGTAGTGCGATGTAAAACCCAAACATTGATAATGATACTAAGGGAATAAGGTGAGAACTTAAGAACATATCGTAATAAACAAAAATATTTCTTTACATCAATATCGAAATATTTCATATAACTTCGTCGATTACGAATACACATGATCCTGATTAAAAACTTGTATTTCGTAAGAATTGCAAAAATTGGTTTTAAAATATATGGATTTATTACTCGAAAAATGTTATGTAGACAAAATTGAATACAAATTTCCATCCATCCCTACCAGAATCGAACTCTTGCCTTCCTGGTAAGCACGCTCTCACGTTACCGCTAGACCAAGGGGGAAGTTGAGGTAAACGCTAAGGCAAATACCATATATTTGATCATGTTTTTTTATTGTGTTACATGCGTGTATATTTAGTAAATGTATTCAATGGTGAGTTGATAGATATCACTAATACTAAAGTTTAAAAGCGATATAGGGAGGTTGTATATATTCGATAATCCGAAGTGTGATGTGATTCATCAAAACGTAATGATCCTAGCTCATCTCTTGAAGACAGCACTGTCGTCGAGCTGCAATTTTTGGATACTCAACGTACAATTATGGACTGTACTTTTTATCATTACTTTTCATTTTCATTAAAATTGATAAATTAAGTATTACGAAATTAGTGTATAACTTGTAGAACTAGTGTGATGTAAAACAATACCTAAATATTGATAATATTTGAGGAAACAAGACTGACCATTGAGTCATCAGTTGAGAGAAAATGGAGACCACGGTTTTAAAATCTTGAACAAAATTAGAGAAAAGTTACGTGAATCAGCAGAAGAAAAAGTCGAATAAAAACAGAATAGCAATGAAAAATAAGGGAAACGAATATGATCGGATGAGCCGATGAAGACTTATTATTTCCTAAGAGTTTGAACACAAAGCGTATCTGTCACAAGAAAACTTAATTTTAAGGTCCGTCGTGTTGCTATGCAATGAGAAATAAGCAGCGAGACTCGCTAGGGTCTCTTGATAGCTGAATGAACTTCTATGCCTCAATGATTGCACAATTCTCTGCAGTGTGCACGCTGTAAAAGAAATGAAGGCGAAAAAAGAGAGTGGGTAGCGGAAAGCAGCACTGACAATTGTTCATGGATGCGCCATCAGTGTAAACAAATGTATGATCTAAGTAGAAAACTTTCATTTATCTGAAGTACGGCTGGTACATAGCAGCAGGAGTGTCCCGCTTTGAATGTTTCGATAGTCGAAAGTCGGTAGTTGGTTGAACGAGGGACCATGGTTGGGTGAGAGTATGAGGGTATTTCACCGGAGGAAGGATGTAATTTTTCTCCAGGCTTTTAAAGCGGACACCAGCGGGTTGGGTTAACGAAGGCGTTAAGATAAACAAAATTTGGGAGAATGGGATGATTTAAAACCACCTTCAGTTTCACTCCGTAAGATCCACGTAAAATATCGTGTCTTCTACTGAGGGATGGTTCGCCACTCTTAATAGTAAGCATTGTATCTGACTGCTGCGGAAGATACCGGCTGCAATGCGAACTCCTGCATGACGGATGCTGTTGAGGGGGCTAAGTGTAGATGGTATAAATACTGCCATAATCTAATACTGACCGAACAAGACTTCTATACAGGCGAAGATGGCACGTGCGGTCTGCACCCCCACAATGATGCGCTTAAGGCAGCGAAATATATTCAGGGATGAGTTACAAAGGGATTATGGTTTTCTCGTATGTCATTGCGCCAAATTAGTGTGCGGTCGAATGTGAGACCCAGAAACTTTCAGGAGTCAACGAAAGGAAGACGTTGGCCCCCCAAGTAAAAGATCTGATTCATTGTGAGCATTACTTGGACACAGAACAGCAAAAGCCGGTATACATGTTCCACTCGTGTGAACGGTTTAAAACCAATTGTAGTTGCCTCTCGATGACGGAGATGCTGCTAGACGAACAATAGATGGCGAAGTCGTCAACGAAGAGGGGCGCATGTACCGGTTCTCGAACCACTGAAGCAATGCTATTTATGGTTATGGCAAAGAGAGTGACGCTCAAGATTGAACCTTGTGGGACACCGTTTACCAAAGGATGACTAGATGACAAATGAGTACCATGGAGAATGCGGAAAGAGCGTTGAGATAGGAAGTTCTCCAGGAACAGAGGAAGACGATCTCTGAATCCCCACGAGTGCAATGTGCCTCTGGGTTGGGTCATAGGCTTTTTCCAGATCCAAAAAGATTGTCACAAGGTGTTCTCTCAATACAAACGTAGATGAGATGGTGGATGACAACGCAGCAAGGTGGTTCAGCGGTGACTGTTTTGTGAAACGACATTGGATATTGGTCAGGTTTCGCGATTCCAGAGACCAAACAAGGCGATGATTGGTCATTCTTTCTAACAATTTGGAAACGCAGCTTGTCAGAGAAATCGGTCGACTGTGCGATGGATTAGAACGATCTTTTCCCTCCTTCGGAAGTGGAATAATCAAGGCTTCACGCCATTGAGCAGGGACGGTATGCTCATTCCAAATACTGAGAAATAAGTTCAGAAGAAATATGCTCATCTCTGGAAGATGCTTTAGCATCGCGTAGTGTATTTGATCAGAGGCTGTCTCTTTCGAAGATGCAAGGACAGAGGTTAGCTCAGTCACTGAGAAAGGAATATTATATTCCTCTCCTCTGCAACAGGAAAAATCCAAGTAACACATTATCGCGCGACCTTTGAGTTGGAGAAACGATGGAGAAAAACCGGAGTTTCGTAGTGTGATGCAAGTTCTTCAGCGATGACTTCAGGTGATGTTTGCTGTTCATTTACATTGCGACCGGAGATAGAAAAAGAGGACCATGAACCTCGAATCTTGCGAACTTTTTGCCATACGACTGATGGAATACGGTTTTTAAGAGATGAAATATAAGATTTACTGAAGACTTACTTTCTCGAAGAATTCTTTTCGCTTTGGCTCAGCACCTTTTCAACACAGTGAGATTTTCTACAGTGAGATACTTGTTAGCCGCGCTAAAGCTTTCTTTCTAGCGCTGACCGCTTTTGCGCAGCCTGAATTCCACTATGAACTGGGCAATATCTTGGGTTACATGATTCAGGGATGGCGACAGCGGCTGCTTTGAGAACAGCATTTGTAAAATGGGATGGATGCCATAGCATCCACATCGGCGAAAGTCTCATAAGAAAGATGATGTTGCGTTCAAACATATCCCACTCTGCGTTTTTCAATATCCACTGAAAGGGGCGAGTATCCGAGGGGCAAAAAAACGTTCATATGTGTAAGAAGTAGTGGTCACTACCCTACAGATGGTCGGGAAATGCCTAGTCTAATATTGGGGAAGAGAGGACCTGCAGATTGCTAAATCGAGCACAGAGAAAGATCGGGAGGCAGAACAGATGTGTGTAGAGTGGCCTGTGTTCAGAAGCGCTGTATCCAGGCCAACAGTTTTTCAATTATATCACCCTTTGGGCATTTGTGAGAACTCCAGATCGGGTTAGAATACTAAGTACTCGACGATGAGAAATGGGGAAGGCAACTGGTCCATCAGACATGCAAGATCCTTCTTCGTGAAAGACTACCCAGGGGTATATCAATATTACATACCGTAAATATGAGGGAAAGACGCTGGTTATACTTTTTGGACATGAAGCGTTTACGAGCGACACCACCGTGTGTACGTAAGCTGTCTTTTAAGTCCGCCCTATAACAGGTATAGCCACGAACGGAGGAGTGTTTCGGCAAGAGATGGATCTCCTGGACACAAACTATTTGTAGAGCACTGCGGGACAGTATAATCTTGAGGTCATCTGAACGGACGTGAAAATCGTTCAGATTGCACGAAAGGACTGTTTTGGCGTTTATCTGTTCCTTTTTCTATGATTTTTCCTTTGGATGACTATAAAGTCAGAATTTGTGTTAGTCCCTTCCCCGGGGGAGTCATGATTGCTGCTGGAATGTCTCGAACATTAGAAGTTCATTTCCGCTCCTTGGTGAGCGTGAAATATGTCGGAGACTATGAGAAGCTGAGCACACAAGATATGAGTCTGACTTTTAAGTGTCAGGTCCGCGGGACTTTAAGGAGCGAAAAGCTCCCTGTCGAAGACGACCCCGAGATGGATCGTTCATCGGTAGATTTCGGTTTCTGAATCGACGATGCAGAAGAGATAGGATTTAGAAGGTTTAGAGGTTGAAACATGTTTGTTTGTGTTACCTTATTTTTTGTTGGTATAAGTATTTTACACCCATGGAATTCCTCTTTGAAGGCGAAAAAATCGTCTAAACATGCCTCTACTTCGGAATTGCACCTCTATGGTTTCTGTAAATTCTCCAAAATCACCTGCCAGTCACAGGAAGCTGTAGGAGGTTTTGGTGCGTAGACCGCTTTTGCAAATGATTTTGATATCGTGACAGGATTTTTATCAGGTACCGACGCCTGGTCTCGGGGTAGGACACCCTTTCCGTACCTGGATCCTGTAGATGTCCATGATGAATTTCATGCATGTGGTTGAATTTCCTTACCATTCACACAACACGGAGGTGACAAATCATCGAGCGGTTTACCACAATTTACAAAAATAGCGCAAGAGGATTTGCAGCGATCAAATCTGGCTCTTAAAGCAGCGCAGAGGGTTCGGCACATACTGACGGATATGCAGGGTATAGAAACAACAAAAGATATGCTCTCTGTAGGAGAGGGACGTTCAAATGTCAGAGCCAGTGTGGAAGTGGGTAAAGTTTCCCTGCACTTCCCTCTTAATTCAGTAGACGTTCACACCACCTTCAGGCTGAAAAATATCTTTTAAGTCTTGATCTGATTCTTGTGCGAAATCCTGGTGGTCGACCACTCCTTGCCCTAGTTCAGGCTGGGGTGTGCGATTAGTATAATCTTCAAGCCAGAAATTTTCTTCCAAACCATAATATTTATCTGCTTGTTTGTTCGTGCTTTCAGCAATGCTTGAAATTCACCATTCCGCTGGTGCACGACGACTGCATTTTCCCAAAATTCACGTTGATAACTTTCTCGGTACATGCACTGACGGACTTCAATGACATAACATAACAAGGAAGCATAACATAACATACATTTTATAACAAGGAAGAGAGGCTTGGTCGGCCGGTCGCTATACTAGAAAAAAAACTGCTTAAATCAACAGTTTCGCCAACTAATCGCTTCTTCCTTCAGGAAGAGGTCAAGGGGAGGGTTGACTTTGCCATACAGATTGACTAACTTTTCATCCCCGTGTTCCCCACCCACCACGGAGTCCAACAAGGGGACATTCCACGGTTGACACAGGGATGTAGCGGGGACACGTTGAGGTTTTCACCAACGCTGCCGACCAGCGGAAAGGTCGCCTCTGCCCCCCCCCCTCACCCGGGAGTTCAGTCAGAGATCTAGTCCAAGCAGATTGATCGAGGGTGGGAAAACCCGTCTAGAAAAGGCCGAGACCAAAGCAAGTGCATTGGCAGTCAGGAGCATACGAATCCCCGTAGTCGCATGGACTCAACTCACCAGGGCACCCATTCCCTCCGACACGAGTCGCCACGCACGGCAAATACGCGTGAGCGTTCAGCACACAGAAGATAAAAGCGATAAAGTGAAAAGCTAGATAAAAAAGTACTTAAGAGCCTTCTCTGTATCCCGTCAGGAAGTGGACCACCGACCCACCGTTCACTTCGACGGCTACACCACTATCGATTATTGAAATTCTAAGCTAAAATTCTTCTAAAATTTGAAATTTTTATCAGTTAAAATTTGGCGAAGAGTTATTCATTACTGATAAGATACATTGGAGCTAAGATGGCTATTTTTGCAAGTATTGTTAATTTTGTAAATAACCCTTTTTATACTATATGCATAAATAAAATTCATTTACATATTTGTTGATATTTGTATATCACAGATCTCATATGCGATAGGGAGTCTAAGATTCCAAATTAACTTCAACATGTATTATTTAAAAATATCTACATAAATCTCTTAAATTGTGGTTAAAGAGATTTACGTACGTTGTGAACTCCAGATTTGGGAAATATCGACCCGCAACATAGTACTCCAAAAGGGAGTCACGTGAAAACGAGGATAGTTCCCAAATGAGGTCCGTGGGTCAACACAAGTTGAATGACAATGGTAGACGGGACCGGATAACGCACGGAACAGTAATGATATCGCACCAACGCGCAAAACTGGAGGTCCCGGGTCCGAATCACCATCATTCTCCCATTATCACTTAACTTGATTAAAAATATCTTACTTGTTCAGAGAGAATTGCTTTTTATCCCAGTATGTAGCCTACCGCGCTCAGTCTTCGACCATCGGTGGGTCAAGCACTCATTTTAGACTGATATGGTATTTAAAGCTGTTAAGAAAAAATTAACATTATTTTTACTACTTACCTTCACTAGCTGATTCTATAATAGAGTACACTCAGTGCAAATAGTATACCAATTATCGTAATCGAAGATTCTGCAGGTCAGGAGGTTTTGGATAACAGACTTACGTAACTCAAATAGTAGGCCTACATAAGCGATGCTACATGTGGACAGGGTTCCTAGTGTATTAGCACAACTGCACCTGTAGTATTTAATAACTTCAATTCCAAATTACATATTGCACATAACATTTGTACGTTTTGCTATTTATATTCTGATACAAAATCTTAGAATACCAGGTTCTTCGTGTGAATAGCGTAAGAAAATTTTATTTTCATTCAACGCTTCTGCCAAATATAATAGAAGCTGAAAAAGTTCATGTAATGCAGTGAAAGATATGTTCAAATCTTCTGAAAATTGTCCAGAGACATCAAGCAATTCGTCAAATATGGTTTTTAAAAGGAACTGATTTTCTGCCAATGTTCAAGTCTTCACAATATTTAGAAAAGACATTTTTTTCATAATGGCTTGCATATTTGCTAGTTCAAAATTCAGTCATTTTCTAGATGTATTCTGAAAGCAAGCAAATTTTCTGCTTGAAAATATTTTCATGTTTTTTATGGATGTTTGTAAAAGCCATAACATTCATACGTGACATTGAAAACAAATTCCACGAATGTGTGTCCCAATCACCCACCTTGACGCAAAAATTAAGTTTTTTTACTTGATCTAGGAGTCAGCAAAAAATTAAAATACACAAAACTGCATCTTTTCTTACCCCTTGAGGGAGGAAGGAGGGGATAATGAATCGTGGAAACAAGTTTTTAGGTGTATGTAAATCTTTAAACGGGTTATTAGAAAATACAAGACTTCGGGCTCTTTACCTATCTTAAATGGGGATACCCTTTAGGGTGTGTGTGTGCGAGTTTAATTTCTTTACGGTCAAAATTTTAGTAACCTTATTCTCACAATTCAACCAGATTCTTGCTTGTAAATTTCTTAAATTACTTCCAAGGCAAGACACGATACATCACGATGTTCCAAAATACCAACTTAAAAAAACAACAACCTATTATATTTAAAAAATAAAAATAACCAATTACTATAAAATAGGCTTTTAAAAACAACCAAAACATTTTGAACACAAAATGAGAACATACTGATTTTGAAAACAGGGAAGACTAATTGCACTGAAGAAGATCAGTGACTAACAAAACAGTAAATATGTAAAACGTGAATAATGTCAAATGACAACTAGTGGTGCAAAATCATTGCACATACTTTCTCATATACGTTTCTCAGTCTGGACTAGAGTGGCATTAAAGCATTCTATTAGGGGAGGGATGATTTTCAAATGTCATTCTATATTTTGATCGTCTTTATTTTACCCAATTTAAAAAGTTTATTATAGAAATATTTTAGTATCATTTATATAAAAGAATACCTAATATACAAATTCTGATTTTTTGTTTTTTTGAGGAGCTAAGATTAGCAAGATTTATATTCCATCTCAAAAGAAATATTTATTAATAAATATAAAGATAAATAGGATATTATTAACGCGTGAATAAAGCCAGAACACATTAAATTTTATAAGAATATTTATGAAGGAACTAGAGTAAATTTTTCGCAAGAAACTTCAAAATTATATTAATAAACACTAATCGTATCTATTAAATAGGAGACACTGTTTTATTTACTTCCTGTTATTTCGTAACGCTCATTAACTCTCTCATCAAAGAATTCTGTAAATGTTAAAATATATTGTTTAAAATAATACTATTTTTAACAACTGAAACTGCTATAAAGCATTGAATTTTTTAAAAATCATGAAAAATAAACAAAGAGATTAATCCATGTTACCTTCCAAACAAAAAAAATCACGTAACCAAGGAAATTCTTCAAATGGTTAGGTAATATTATAAAATAACTCCCTCACGCATCAAATAATATATTAAATATGACAAAAAGCATGAATAAGTTAACAAGAACATCCGGCAAATGGAGCAGTGGACACATCTGATACGTAAGCTTACACAGTCAAAAGATGCAGTGTCACCGATAGAGAGAATTCAACAATGGCGTAGAGTTCGCGTGGGTGGAAGATTCACGATACCAAGAGAAACATTAGATGCAGACATTCCTCTGTGCTGCTTTTCAAAGTAACATAAAAATGACATCTACAAACATATAATCTCTGGATTCGACCCATTGGCAAACTGAAAACTACGCGCCATAAACATATTTACACTCGTTTTATATGCCATAAACTATATAAGTACAAATAAAACCTATTATTTAAAAATATATATCATGAAGTAATTAACTATATTTTCGTCTGGCTCAAAACCAATACTCCAACTTCATACTGTCTTTTATAAGAGATTTGAAAGAAAAATAAATATTCAGAATAATAATTTACGATTCCTAGTCTTTCATTTATTAGTAATTGGTATTCCTGTGGATCATTTGTAAATACAATTCATTTTTTAACAGTAATTGTACTGGAAGGGGTAAGGTTGTGCAATCTAATTTTTTTCTTGGGGTTTTAGGTTCTAAATATTGTAATTGTATTTACCATAATTTGAATTATGGTAAATATTACTGGGTGAAGAAGCATAGCTGATTGAAATGATTCGGTGAAGGGTTTCTTGTTGGAATACAATATTAAAACATAACGTCTAGAAGGTGGAAATTGGGGAAACTTTTACTTACTGTAAGATAGTAAACGCAGCTTGACTGATATTTTGCAAACCATTTGTAACTGCCCCTCTTTTTTTGGGAAAATTTCTTACAATATCCAACTCTTCCTTCATTTTGGATTCCTGCTTCACAGAAACTTAAGTGAAGGGTTAAGGATTGAAAAGTGTGAGGGGACTGCGGGGGAATTCCAGAACAAAATGAACAAACGGCTTGTGCCCAGTTTATAAGTATTTGGTTCACTGCTGTGCTCAGATCCCCAACCTCCTCACTCTCGATCATTTGCTATCTCACTGATTTTCTTTGTTATTGGATTTGACTTTCTCATGTACTAGTATATAGAAAGTATTGTAATCGCGAAAAACAGAAAAGGACAAATATTTGCGAAAATATCCGTTTTGGTGGCCCCTTGATTCCAAAAAAATTGTTTTTGGCATAACGTCCGTCCGACTGTCGCAGCGATTCTGAGTAAATGGATGAACCAGTTTAATTCATATTTCGTATTTACGATAGATTTTACTTGTCGATGCACGTGCTGATTTTGTTTTTGCACAAAGGGCACTTCACATGAAGGTCAAAGTACATTTTTGAATACTTTTCAAAAACTGGTCCAACAACTTTGCTTAAATTTTCTGTACGTAAAGTATAGAAATTAGTATGCATTACATCCGCATTAGCAATATTTCGCTTAAAAGTTTGGTATAGACGCAGTAAAATAATTTCTATCTGCTACAATCAAGCATTTGTTTATTATTTCAAGAACCTTGAATATTATTTAACATAATAATATTCTGAATATTTATTTTACTTATTTTTATTTTTCTACCAATTTGCAACAGACTACTAAATTTATTTTTCTTAAAATGCAGATAATTCTTGTGCTTAGGTTTATTTGCACAATAAATAATACATTCGTCCATGACCAAATAAATCAGTACCACTCGAACTATACTTCATCACATCATGAAAAGGAATGTTCCTTCCTGCGCAGCGGAACATAATTGTGTTCGAACCGAAATTGTAAAATTAATTATTAACGTTTAGTGATGCCAAAGTGTACTCGGAGAATTTCATATGATTTATTATATTACTTTCTCATATACGAAATGTGTAGAAAGTATTATAATCGTGAAACAATTCGAAAACGAGATTTTTGCGGAAATACCCGTTTCGGATACCCCTGATTCCGAAAAAGTGGTTTGTGGTCCTATCCGTTCGTCTGTGCGCAGCACTCCTGACCGAATGAAAAAATCTTTTTTTCATTTTTCGTATTTACGGTAGATTTTACTTCTGACATATGCACGTGCTTTCAATTTTCGTTTTACTTGAACACTAAGGGCACTTCACATGAAGGTCAAAGCACATTTTGGAATATTTTTTAAAAACTGGTCCAACGATTTTGCTTACATATTCTGTATGCTAAGTGTAATTAGTATATATTACAACTGCATTACCGGTATTTCGCTTGAAAGTTTGGTATAGACGCACTGAAATAATTTCCATCTGCTGTACTTATACATTTGTTTACTATTTACACATTTATAGAAGCTTGAATATTATTTAACATGGATGAAGCAGAGGTAGAGTAAAATAATATTCTGAATATTTATTTCACTTTAAACCCCTAATAACAGACTGTAACAAGTTGAATTATTGGCTTTGAGCCCGACGAAAATATTTGTTACATTTCATTACTTTATCATACACATTTTTTAAATAATGTGTTTCTAGCACTTACACTTGCACACACACATATACGTACATATGTTTTTGGCGCTGAGTTTTAATTTTGCCAATGGTGTGAATCCAAAGAGTATGTTCGTAGATGTGTCGTACAGTATCAGAAGCGTCCACTGCTCCTTTGCCGGATGTTCTTGTTAACGTCGCCCCACCGGAGGCTCAGGTGGTAGTGTTGTCGCTTCTCACCAAGTCATCCCGGGTTGGATTCCCGATGGGGCCAGAAAATTTGTAGCTTTTCACATTAATGTCCCAGTTTATATAGCTGTGACTATTGGAAAGTCAACCTTCCTTCCTCTATCGAGCTGCTCCTAGTATCAATAACCACTTCTACTAACCCCTCCACGTGGGCCAAGTTGTTGGTAAACCCAGCTAAGCGGCCCACCTACTAACAATGACCTACCACCCAACTCCTAACTCCTATCGCTCCATGTAGATAAGCTTCAATAGCACGCTACATTTCCCATTTACAAATAAAACAGTGGATTGTTAACGTGTTCATGCTATGTGTCATATTCATATGTTCGTGCATATAATTTGATGCATGAGGATGTTATTTTATATTATTACTTATCGTTTGAAGAATTAACTTGGTTACGTGTTTTTTTTTGTCTTGAAGGTAACGTGTGAAAAATCTTTTTGTTTATTTTTCATGATTTTTTAAAATTCAATGCGTTATAGTTGTTTCAATCGTTAAAAATAATATTATTGTAAATAATATATTTTAACACTTACAGAATTCTTTGACGAGATAGATAAGGAGCGCTACGAAATAACAGCAAATAAAACAAACAGTATCACCTATTTTATCGAAATTAATCACAGATACGATTAATATTTAGTAATATAATTTTGCAATTTAAATTTGCAAAAAAATTATAAAACTTTTTAGTTTTTAACTAAATTACATAAAACTATTAGTCTGCTGGCTATGTTCTAGCGTTAATACTATCTTAATTATCTTTATATTTATTAATAAATACATAGTTTCAAATAGAAAATAAATCTTACGGATCTTATCTCCCCCAAAAAACGAAAGAACAGAATTTATATATTAGAGATTCTTTTATATAAATTATTTGCTTAATAGACTTTAAATAGGGTAAAATGAAGACCAAAATATAAAGTAACATGTTAAAATCATTCCTCTCCTAATGGAATGCTTTAATGTCGCTCTCTAGTGCAGACTGAGAAACGTATATGAAAAAGTATATACAATGGTTTAGCACCACTAGTGTTTTTACTAGGCAATGTCATCGTGTGTGAGTTCAATTTGTTTTTTATTTTTAAACCATTAAATAATCAATCACATTGTTGAAAAATATGCTATACCAGAGGATTTAATTAGAGTTTAATTATGGTGTTGTTGAATCTATGAAGCTTTCATAATTGTTTTCATACTTGACAATGCAAGTTGGCATAATCTTATTTTTAAATAAAGTACAGAGTACAGAAGAAAATTGTGACATTTAAAAGCCTTTAATTTGTGCAGTGATCAAAATTGGTTAGGGTGCAATGAGGATGCTAACTTTAGGGACGTCAAACAGCAAGACGGCCACCATTAACAGTACTTAATGTGTACAAATGTGTAGACATTATTGTAGCTACATCACCTAAGCAATAAACACACTAGGACAGTTTGAGGAAATGCTTGAGAAAATGGAATGGTACCTCCCCATGGAATTCCCCCCCCCCCCCCNTCGAGACATTGTGTTGTGTAAGACCCAAGCGTTAACGTGAATATGGTTGCTAAGGGCTCTAATGATCTTAATGATGGCAAGCCGTAAAGCGTCAATAAAAAAAAGTTGCTTCAAAATATACCTACTTAAGGTTTAAAGGGAACATCATCAATAAAGGGAGTAAGGAAGGAAATATTGAGCGTATATTCTGGAATTGCCCTTTAAAACCCAACATCTCTCCTTCCCAATTCCCCCACCGAAATGATGATTACGTGGAAGGGCCTGAACCTCGCCTAAAGACATACAAAAATTTGTTTCAACACGAGAGAAACTTGGAGAAACAAATGGAAATGACTGACTCCAATAAAACAGACCGTGCTCTAACAGAAGTACAGGGTAATCGAATGTCATGAATATATTTACTAAATGCCATCAATTCACTTCACAAAATATTAGAGAATAGTATCAATTCAAGCTTGTAAAGGAACTGGAAAGCACATAAAGGAAGAGAGTATTGCTTGTCAACCCTGAAAAATAAAAACTGGTTCTGAAAGAAAAAGGCAAGGATAAGCACATTTTGTTATATAAAGCAACTAACTGTCTGGCTTGGTAGGGAGTTTTTGTTGTGGTGATGCGGTTGAAACCTCGTAATATTTTAATGTCGATGTAAATTAAAAAACGTGGTTAAAATAAATCTTAAATAGTTACGTGATATTTAGGGGGGAAAATAGAAAAAGACCTATTTCACACTACTTCAACCCTTTAAAATTCGTCAATTTAAAAAATACTTTTTTTTGTGAGGTTCTATAATACCCAATCTAAATTTCAAGATCCCTCCTTTAATGTTTCTCTTACTGCTTTGATGAGCGTGTCATTCCATCAACGTACCAAATATTTTTCATTTGACAATCCATAAATGCAGAAACAGTTGATATCTCAGTCAGGTCGCGAAATATAACGATACCATATTATCGCTATACATCGAAGTATACCACGTTATCGCTAATGTCAAAAGCCTGTGTACCCTAGACGGTACACCCACTAATAAAAAAATTCTAGATATAAAAATTAACGACGTTTACACACACAAAAACCGAAACGACAACTCAAATCACAAAGTGCAGTGAAAATAGCGAAACTTCCAAAAATCAAATTTCGCCCTTGCCTGTCTGAATTACGAAATAACTTCCTTTGCGAGCCTCTACAATATAAATGCAAAACCCTGTGAAATTTTAAAGTTTCTACCCATAATGAAGACAGAAAATATTGTGTTGTTAATTCAGAAATCCCTATTTGTTCATGTGGTATAGTGAAAATAAAATATGATGGCGTTAGCGCGAACGATAAAACATGAAATAATTTGTCCCTTGGCATCATTTAAAATTTGAAATTCTGGTAAACAAAAGACCCATTTCTAGATTATTTAAATTAACAATTTTTGCATACAAAAACTACGATCATAGCACAATTAGTTCGAGAGTTGTGTAAATTCGAAAACTCACATTCCACTATTTTAAAATAGCAATTTTTCAAAATTCTCTTCATGGGTAGAGGCACCTACTGTCAAAATTTCATATTTCTAGCTTCAATACTTTAGGGTCTGTGTTGTTAGATGCCAGTCTATCAGTCAGGAGAACGCTGCTTAATCTCTCTCTCTCACACACACACACACACACACACACACTTAAATACCAACCTGTGCCTCTGTTGCTGTTGTTGCTGTTGCTGTTGCTGCAGTGTCATGTGGGACTGGATGGGTGGAGTCGCTCTCTGTTGCTGCTGCTGCTGCAACGCCGCAGCATGTCCATGTGTATGCTGATGTTGTTGGTTACGACTACCAGCTGATTTACGTTGATTCTGCCTTTTAGTAGTAGTACTAGTAGTAGAAGTAGTTGCACTATTACTACTACTACTACTACTACTACTACTACTAGTAGTAGTAGTAGTAGTAGCAGCAGCAGTAGTAATAATAGTAGTTGTAGCGGTTGTTGTAGTAGTAGTTGTCCCCATAGATTGCTGCTGTTGGTGGTGGTGATGATGCTGATGATGAAGCTGCTGTTGCATTACATGCTGAGCTGTTAAACTTGTCATATGCACCGCATGATGTTGAGAAGTTGGAACTGATATGGTCTGATGTGGATGCTGATGGATCTGCAATCCTTGGGGTTGTTGAGGTGAGTGTTGCTGTTGTAGAGGCATGTGTTGCTGCGGATGTGGTTGATGCTGATGACCAGACGGCTGATGTTGCAATGATTGATGCTGCTGCTGCTGCTGCTGAGGATGGCACTGCACTTGCATATGGTGTTGAGCATGCATCACAGATTGCTGATGCTGCTGTGGGGAATGGTGTTGTTGGGGTTGTGACATCGGAGCCTGATGATGTTGAGGCTGTGTCTGGGATTGAGATTGGGGCTGAGACTGACGTTGTTGAGAATGTTGTGGTAGCTGTAGCTGTGATGGTTGGTGTTGAGGTTGTTGTGGGGAACACTCCTGGAATGTCGGGCACTGTGTCTGCGTAGTGCAATGCGTAGAAGGTTGAGGTGGCAACACAGATGGTGGTCTAGGCGGTTCAACAGAGTTCTGAGATGCCATATCATTGGAAGAAATTGATGTAGGAGATTCTAGTCCCAACTGACTCACATCCAAGTCACACTGACCAGCTCCATAACCATGAAGAGAATGAACTGAATTTGTAGTTGAGTCTGGAGTGTATACTCCCATGCTGGGAATGTCTGGTGGTGTATGCTGTGATTTGTTACTACTACCCAACGGAGTTGCAGGTTGTAATGCTTCAACACTTCCATCCAACTGTTGAGGAGTAGTGTTTCCACTACTTGATATTTCTACAATTTCACATTGAGTTTGTGTTCCACCAGATAGCTTTTCTTCAGGTCTAATTTCAAATCTTGGTTGGTTTCTCGGGCTCATTTGCAATGCATTATTTGAAACACCTAGTTTGCTGTCCATGTCACCTGGTTCGTCTAATTCACCCATAGCCGGCCCTGTCTGTGTAGACATGGTGTGATGCTCCTTTTCTTCCAAGATCACAACAGGAGGAGGGGACGGGATATTTTTATCACACCTAGTTTGACAAACAACTGAATCTACCTCTGTGGTTTGCAAGGTCTCTCTAGAATTTTGATAAACTTCCATAATAGGAGGTGAGTAAACTTTCTTTTCTTCACAAATTTCCTTCTCAAAACAGACACTTTGTTCAGAAGATGCTTCTTTCCTCAGGTCCTGCCCCAATGGCCTTGATTCTTTGGTTTCTCTGTCCAATTCATCACTAATTGATGTCAAATCCACTTCAGTAGGCATTCGAGTTAAAATCTTGGATTTCTCGAGAGGAGCATTACTAGAGTCAGATTCTCCTAAAGTAACTGTTTCCACCTCTTTTCCTTTTTCCTTCTCATCCTCTTCTGATATGATTTCAACACTGGTCGGAGGTTCCAAGGACTCCTTCAAGTCATCCTTAGTTTGCATTTCACTGATCTCCGATGTTGATTCCATCTGAGTTTGGTCATCCAAACCATTGAAAGGTGACTGTTGCATGCCCTTGTGTTTGACTTCCCTCTTTTCTTCAGTCCCTTCTAAAAGGGATTGAGAACCCATGTCAGTTTTCACAGAATCAGTCTCAAAGATCTGTTGCTGCTCCTTTCGGTCATTTTGCAGATCTCCAAGTACTGGACTAAGTTGCTGTTGCTGCTGCTCCTTTGGTTCCTGTAGTAAACAGACATGGAGAGATGGCTGTGTCACTGCCAATCCTAGTTCTTCCTTTTTTTCAGTTTTCTCGACTTTATCAATCTCCATAGGTTCAGGAACTTCAGGAGAGTTAATTTCTTCTACTGCAGGCTGGACCATGTTCATTAGTGATTCAGACAACGGCAAATCACTACCATCCCTGGATGAATCGGGCTTCACAAGTTCACATTCAGGTTTCTCTGGTGTTGTGCACACGAATTCTTGTTTATCTGTCTGATCTGCAGAAGTAGTTTCCTTTACTTTAACTGTATCCCCCAAGCATAAAAGAGGTGTTGTTGGTAATTCTTTACAAGGGGAATTTGTTTCTTCTTTATCTGGTTCTTCCAGCTCTTTCACATCTTCCATTGGTTTATTTTCAAAGTCCTAGATAGAGAGGAAAAATCACCAATCATAATTTAAAATATCAAAACAATTCAACACAACTGCAAACACATTGAAGACAAATACTCAACAATATACAACATGTTAACATTCTCCCAAAATCTTGAACATACTGCAGTTTTTGAAGGCATCCTTCACCATCAGTGACAAATAACAGACTACAAAAGATGAAGAGGTCCAATTCAAAGAGGTTATTTATTTTTGGTTACCAAGCACATTTATCATATGCTAATGAGTTCAGTATAAAACTAATTGTTCAACATTTTGGTATAATATTAGAGTCCAACCCCAGTTGACCAAGGCTCAAAATTTAACCCACAACACTTGCTTAGTCTTCTCCAGCAGATTATTTACTCCAAATTTAAAAAGGGAATCATCATTATGAGTTTCCATTTGTCTTAGGGTCAATAATAATACACAAGTACTGCTTCATTGGTTGCCTCAACGCATCAGAAAAGTTTCATTTCTTTGATTTATTCTTTCTAGTATGCCAGGACACACAACTTTTCTTAACAGAAAACCATGTCAAAAATTAACTATATGAAATGGCTGACTTTTTTTCACCATGTAGAGTTTCTGGTCTCTTTTTTTTTTTTTTTTTTTTTTTTTTNCGTTGACTTCGAGGTCATTAGAGCCCTAAAATTCTGTACAGGTAGGGAAAATGCAGTTACGCACTAGGAGGAGTCAACATGACTCTCCCCACATGTGGGACTCGCTGAATGACTCAACCATACACACTAAAACCCCTCCTGAATTACAATATATCAAAACATTACAAAAAATGAGGAAACTGAAAGGTACCCTAGCCCGAATAGAACAAAAGGTGACCAAGGAAGGTCAGGAAAGAGAAAGGAAGGAGCCTTGCACAAGTAACTAGAAGTAATGCCAGACATAGCTCAGGGCCCCATGTTTTGCCAAACACATACTTACTAGATGTTAAGTCCCGTGGGGGGTTGGTCACTTATGTTAACTTAAATATATCAAGACTGTTTTGGATGAGCCCCTTCAAACAAGTTGCGCTGTGTTCAATAGTGTAGACCACATTTTTAATATGCATATCCCTCCATAAGTTGTACTTGTAATTGAGATAGAAAAAATTTATAAGATTAAAATTTTCAAAGTAATTTTCTCTACAAAGGGATAGATAAGTCAAAAGAGTGTCTGTAAATGGTTTTGAAGTGTTTGCCGCTGATGCAAAGGTTTTAACCACACTAACCAGGTAGCGGAGCCTAGCCTCAGGGAAAGATATTTTATCCGTAAATCGGATCATATGGATCTCTTTCTCCATCAAATATTTTGTGCATGCGTTAGAATTGGAGGGGTGACTCTCCTTACAGCACGGAGGCGACAAGCAAGGTGACAATTCGTGGGATGGCATACCGCAATTTACACAAACATCACACGATGATTTGCACCAGTCGAATGTGTGACCAAACCTGTGACACTTGAAGCACCGCAGAGGGTTCAACATGTATTGGCAGATAAGCAGTGAATAAAAACCACAGTTTATGGTTTCTGGAAGAGACGGGTGATTGAATGTCAGAACCAGTGTGGAGGTGGGGACAAACTTCCCCTGCACCGCCCTGTGGATATTTACTATGCCTTTAGATCTAAAAAATGCCTTTATTTCTTCTTGACTTTCTTGTGCAAAGTTGTCGTGGTTAACGACTCCCTTGCACAAGTTAAAGCTGGGGTGAGTGCTCACCTTGATCTAAAAGCCAGAAATAGTCTTCATTGACCGTATCAGTTCAATTTGCTTATCTATCCATGCCATTCCGTTTGCACACAACAGATTGTAACTGACCAAAATTTTCGTCTGTTGCCGTAGCAAGACGACAGGAACGAATCGACTTAAATGACTTTCCCTCTTCAACACGTTGCATCGAAAGGAAGCGTGGTTTTGTGGGCCTGTCGCTATCCTTGAAGGGGGAAAATAAAAAGAAAAAAAACCCTGTAAATCCAGTTTCACAAACAAGTCGCCTCTTCCTAGATGAAAAGGTAAAAAAAGGGGGACAGGTTTTACCACACGTATGGATTTAAATGTCATGGGGATATAGCGGGGACACACAGGGTTCTCGAAGCTTCCATTGGTTCTCGCCATTAATATGAAAGTATTCTCATACGACAGGCTGTGTGTCTTTGACTTGTTTTTTCTGAAGTGGGAGGGTTGTGAACCCTAGGCCGCTTCGAAGATGTTTGGGTGTGGACTCCCCTTGCGGTCAACCCGCTCCGCAAAGTGACGCGTTATTTTCCATGCGTATGGTTAATTTCATCCCCGTGTTCCCTACCTTTCACGGAGTCCAACAAGGGGACACCCAGTTGGGGTGCCAGGGTTGACAAGGGGATATAGCGGGGACACGCAGGGTTCTTTAAGCAGGGTAGCTCCAACGCCGCCGACCAGCGGGAAGGACCCCCTGCGCCCCCCCCCCCCCCATGGAGTTCAGTCGAAGACCTAGTCCGAACGGATTGGTCGGGGGTGGGTTAGTCCATGATCGCACGTCTAGAAGAGGTCAAGGCCAAAGCTAGCGAATTGGATGACCCATACAAGGGAATCCTTCTAGGATTACATGGCCCCTCTAGATTGCATCGCCAGGACACACATTCCCTCCAACATGGGTCGCCATGCACGGCAAACACTTGGGTGAGTGTTCAGCACACTGAGAAGGCCAGTGAAGAAGATAAAAGCGACTAAAGTGAAAAGTAGGTAATTAGGAAAAAGGAAAGTAAAGCTCTTTCTGTATCCCACGGTCAGGACGTGGACCGACTCACTTCGCAGCGATTATTAATAACAATAGATGCAGTTTTAATCAATGAAAATTCCAAGTTCCCTCATCTATTTGAACTAAAAAAATTAATAACTCGGGATGAGTCTGTTCAAAAATACTTGCTGATGTGTGATTTCGGTTCTCTGTTGCTGTTCCAAACAAAAAATATCTTTATAAACACCCATATTTCAAATACATCCAATTTTTGGAAATAGTTCCGTCTAGTGTGAAAATGCCATTGCAGATTTTTAACAAGCACCAACATATATTAAAAGGTAAAACTATTTTAGTTTATCGAAATATTTTATTTCAACAGAAGCTGATTTATTTCATATTATTTTATATATATAAAAAAAAAAATGCTAATTATTCTTTAACTTTTGTTCCTCATTCAAGCGAAGTATAACGGGTTGCATAGCATGAAACTGAAGGTTACCCATCAGTTCGTGATTTGTATCGTATATGGCTAAATTATTAGTTAAAATTTTGTTGTTGTTTTTGTTAATTAAATCTGAACATGTGAATAGTGACCTGGGGCCCATTTCACAAAATTTCAAGTATTTTCTATACCAAGTAGATACAAACAATACTTATAACTAGAAGAAGAATAAGAAGAGGAGGAGGAAGAAGAGGCGGAAAAATAAGAAGAGGAGGAAGAAGAAACACAGGATTCTACATTGTAGGATATTTTGTCAATTAATTTGTTTGTACTAAGAGATATCCTCTTCGTAGAGTGAAGTTTTCATGTAATAAATTAAATGGGTTTTCTAGAACCCCCCCTCCCATATTTCCCGAAAATTTTCAGAAAGATTATGATACTGTGAATAACAAAAGTACCGCATATATTAATTCTGTGTACCCAAACATGGAGAAGACATGATAACTTCCGGTCAGATCAAACCAGCGATGAGCTGGGAATCGAACCTGGAACTCCTACATTGATCCCAGGGGTGTTAATCACCACATCACCCGTATTCCTTCGACAACTGTACACAATTTAAATCTAGATCTAAGTTAGTTACCTTTAAAATGTTGTGGAAGTCGTGAAAAGAGAACTAATACGCAGAAATAGAATAATAAAATTTTCTGCGCCAATTATTGATACAAAAATAGGCATGGTAATTAATAATAAGACCATAATATAAGAATATTAACACAGTAACTTTATCACGGTTTATGACCTAAAACTATTTTGAAATCAGTTTAAAATCTACAATTCATTGCGTTTCGTCCTCTTCAAGAGTAATGTGTTGTTTCCCACCAGCAACTAATATTGAGGGAAGTTTCCCGATCAGTGTTCAGCTAAGGTAAGTAGGTGGCTATGCATTGATCCGCAAATTAGTACGATCAAAATCTCACCTTATGTGTTGGAGAAGATTTGTGTGAAACACCAGCATCACTTTCTTCATCAACAGAAGCAGTTTGTTCTTCAGGGAAAGCTTTCTCATAGTTTTCTTCTTCGTCCTCCTCCTGCTCCTTTTTCTCTTTCTCCTCTATTGCAGGTCCTTCAGTCCCAAACTTATTCTCCACAACTTTCTCTGCATCCTCAGATTCTTCCACAGTACCTGCAGTTTTACTAGCAGACACAACAGCCGTTTCAGGAACTCCTTCCCCTATCGAATCTGGTTTCTTGGTTGAAGCCTCTGCCAGAATATGTTTCTTAGAGCGAAACTTGCCCCAACTGCGTCGTTTGCGCCCTCGCGTACTTGGTGTTTTGATCGGTGCAACAGATAATACTGTAGGTGCGGAGACAGAGGTAGAATTTCCAGTGGACACAGTGTCCACCAGAGGTGATTTTGATAGGACTGAGGTTGAAGGAGCCTGTTGGTGCAATGGCGGTGGGGATAAAGGTGGTGCCAATATGTGTTGGGAACCAGAATGGCGCGTTTCTTCCAGTTGTACTTCAGGCTTCAGCTCGGGCATTGGACAATCTTCAACATCATCAGTCATTGATCTGGAAAATATAACATGTACTTTAGCAAAGGGTTACACAGTAGAAACCAAGTATGTGTCACCCAATTAAAAGATCTAAAAGTGAATTTTTGCCGTGGTCTTGCCTTTAATTCACATGCATCAATACCCTTCCATTCAAAATAGTATTCAAAAAAATTTCCTAACCATTCTATCTTTTTTTAAAAATACAATACTTAAAAATGTCTATTCTTGATTATTATTTATAAAAATTACCTTAACTGCACTTACATTGTAAAAACTTGCTTTTTGACCTAAAATTTTATTCTTTATATGCTTCAATACAAATTCGAAATGAATTTATAAATAGATACAAATTCCGAATAGATACAGATATATTGTTTGTCACCACACACAAAAAAATCGAACATCACGAAATTAAAATTTTTCACTTAAATCAGTTTCATTGTCGTTGATTATTAATAACTTTTCTATGTGGGGTTTGAGGGCTCATCTGCGTCAAGGTCATTAGAGCCCTTGCAGGTGGAAAAAATATGCAGTTTCACACCATAGCTGCTGTAGTGACTTGTGTGTGCGCGTGCGTGGACTCGCCGAATATCTCGACCATACCCACCAAAAAACCCTCCTGAATTCAACAAATATCTAAACACAAAGATGAAAGAAAAGAAAAAGAAACAGCTGCCCAATACATGTCAAAAATAAAATAAATTCTGAAAATTATAATTTTCAAACTACAGAAAGGAAACATAAAAGAAAAGAATGCAATTTTAATCCTCCCGAAAACTTGTGGGAGGAATCCCAATCTACTCATAAAATTCAATAGTTTATTAACATCATCCATTTAATTTCAGAGAATTGTCGGTAAATCTACAGCCAGACCAATTTGTCACCGTTTTCTCATGTATTTTCTGCAATCAGTTAGTAGGTGACGCACTGTCATAGACACTCTCCTCACAAACGGATTCATCAAGTAGCAAAAGATACCGATGAGAGAGGACAATATCCTTTGCCCAGGCGGGTCAGCAAGACCTCGTCGTGCCTGGCTGACCTACAGGAACTGCTCCATGACTTAACAGAGGATTGATAAGTAGGAGCTTATTTCCTTCAACAGCCAACCACTCATTGTTCCATTCACTCAGAATCCTTGTCTTGATGGAATTTAGGGGATCTCTTTTTGAAATAGTGAAGAAATCCACGCGATTCTTTACGCATGCCGCCTTCGCGAAACGTCTGTTTCATTTCCTCTAATTCCCACGTGTCCGGGAATCCAGCAAAACATTATGTTCTTTCCATCATTTGGTGCGAGAAAAGCACATTCTGGATGTTCTGGTTCAACTTATCAGCTGGATACATAGTCTGAATTGCTTGAAGGGCACTTAGAGAATCAGAGCAAATCAGGAATTTGCTCCGCGGGAGCACCTTGTTCATCGCAGGGCTCTCAAAATGGCGTAGCACTCAGCGGTGTAAACGCTGCATATGTCGCCACAGGTCTTATGGGGGAATACTACGGAACAGACGACACCATCAGCGTTCTTCAACCCGTCTGTAAACACAGGAATATAGATCCGGTGTTTGTCAAGGATTAGGTGGAAGAATATTCTCAACATCACGGCTGGAGTGTTCTTCTTGTCACTATGCAGAAGATCGAAACTAATCTTCTGCTTGTGCAAAACCCAAGGAGGAGCCTTACTGAAATCTTGATTTAAGACATCCGGTGTGCGTATAATCACGATTTCCAAAATTTGTTTGGAACGATATCCAAATGGTTTCGTTGCTCTCAGTCTGTTGCTGTAGAAACAAATGGAAGGATGAAATACTGCGTTGTGTACCAGATTGTCGGGTAAAGTACGCACATGGGTACAGTACCGTAACATGAGTTGTCGCCGGAAGGAAAGAGATGGTTCGTCACTCTCGGCATACAAACTCAGAATGGGACTAGTACGGTAGGTTCACGTAACTAGTCGGATTCCTGAATGATGGACACTATCAAACTTCATTAAATAGCTTGCACGAGCAGAGCTATATACAACGCAGCCATAATCGAGCCGAGATCTTATGAATGCTCGATAAAGGAGGAGCAATCAGCGCCCCATTCCCTGCTACTCAGTCACTTCAATAGATTCAGAGACTTAATAATGTTATCGCTCTTAGGTCAGTAAGATGTTCAAGCCAATTCAGTCTCTGATCCAACTTTATTAGATCTAAGAATTTTACAGAAGGATAGAATTTTAGAACGTTGTTTCCCAGGGCGAGGTGAGATTCTGGCAGGAGGCTTACTCTCCTACTGAAAAGAACACAGCAAGTTTTCTCACCAGAAAAACGAAAGCTAGTTGTCTTTGACCAGTGGTACAATCTATTGAGGACGAGTTGGATTTGTCGCTCCGCACCTGACACTCTGCCATGAGCAAAAGATGGCAAAGTCGTCGACAAAAAAGAGTTGGACAGGATTCTTTACAGCGGACGTTATGCTGTTAATAGCTACGGCAAAGAAGGTCACACTGAGGACTGAGCCCCGAGGAACACAGTTCTCATGAAGAAGCAGATCCGAAGTGTCTCTTCCAATTCCGTAGCGAAAGAAACGCTGATCCAAAAAGGACTGTAACATCAGAGGAAGATGTCCTCTAAAACCCCATGCATAGAGTTGTTTTCAAATGCCATTACGCCAAGCCTTCTTGATGTCAAAGAACATTCAGACATGTTTTCGGTCGAACGCAACTTGAATTGCTGTTTCCAGGAGAAGTAAGTTGTCCAGGGTTGAATGGAACTTCCTGAAACCACACTGAGATGGACTCAGCAAGTTATGCCTTTCAAGATACCAGACGAGACGTCGGTTGATAATTCTTTCCAGTTTTACCAACGCAACTCAAGGCAATGCTTCGATAACTACTGATGACTGTCTTGTCCTTTCTGTAGTTTTAGTAGGGGCATTAGCCTTGCTACCTTTCACGAATTACGGAATAGTCCCTCGGACCATGAAAGATTAAAGATATCCAGAAAGTATTCTTGCGATTCTAGAGTTGTCTGAGCATTTCATAATGAATGGAACAGTGTCGTGGGCTGCCACTAGAGCTGACTCAAATTCCCACATTGAAAAGGAAGAGTTGTAGGGTTCCCAGTTAGTGGAACGAAAGTCAAAGTAAGTGCTCTGCTATTTCCCTTTTCTTCGCGAAATCAGTATAGCATTTTGCTGTAGTTGTTAGATCAGCAAAGTATTCAGCCATCACTGTTGCCATTTCTGTTGTTGGTGAGAACGTGATCCTGATAATTGAGTCCGGATATTGGGACTCGAGAGTACCTGCCAGATATTTTTCGGATTGACTCCCATATTTAGTGGACGATGTTGTTCTCTTAATGGAATATAGAAACTCTTTCCAGGTGGTGGTTCTGGATTTTTATGGTTCTGCGCGCTTATGCTCTAGCAATTCGATATGCGGCGAAGTTTTCCGGAGATGGACTACCCTTAAATTAACACAATGCTCTGCGCCTCGCCCGAATGGTGGAATGACATGCGTCGTTCCACCAGGGTCTTCGCTTGGGGTTCCACGTGTGGTTTTCGCGGGAACATCGATGTTTTTGGAATGGATTCTTCAGTGGCGTGATGAATCAACTGGGTCAGATGGTCGACCCTCTCTTGGACACTACTTGTTTCTCTGAAACTTTCCAGAGAGCAGTGCAGTGTCTAGATAGCCTTTCTAAGAATCCATTTCTGAAGCTTGAATTCGGGAACACTCGCACGGTCCTGCAAGGACAACCAGATACGATGATGGCCGTTACTATGCAGATCATCTACCTTCCATTGGAAGATATCAGCAACTTCAGGAGAACAAATTGACAGGTCTATAGCAGTCCATGACTCCGTTGCAGACGCAAAGTGGGTCATCTCTCCGGTGTTCATAAGACAAATCTTCATGCTCAAAGAGATAATTCAGCAGTCGACCCCTGGGGTAATCACTGGAAGAACCCCACAGTACACTGTGGGCGTTGAAATCTCCGAGGAGGACGAATGGTCGAGGTAGCTGGTGAATTAAATCTCCGAGAAATCTCGTGCCGGAGGAACATATATTGAACACACGGTCATAGCTGGTACGCTATGAATTGTGACTGCTATAACCTGGATTTGAGTTTGTAGGAGAACGGGTGAGGAGAGGATAGTGTTTCTAACATACACGACAACTCCAACTCTTGCTCGACCTCCCGTGGTGTCGTCTTATCTGAAGCTGATGTATCCCCGCAGAGAGGGAGTGTGTTCTGATAAAAGGTGTCTCTTGCAGGCAAATACAGATTGGATAGCGACGCGCTAAGAGCTGTAACTCTTCACGTTGAGTTCTATAGTCATTAAGGTTCCATTGAAGTATGGAAGCCATTACGATTTGGAACCTCCTGGGTCGGGCTCCTGACTGCATTTCCGCGTCACCGTCGGACAATACACAATCCAACTCGGAGGAAGGAAGGACAGAGTCGTTCTTCCTACATCTCCGCGACTTACTGGACGGTGATTTTGTTTTTAAGAAATCGGCAAGGTGCAGGGATTTAACCCCGGAATTTAACTTTGCCTGTTGCTTGGTACATGATGTAAGTACTTTAACACTGCTGGTTTTTTTCTGTGTTGAAGTAGGACTGGGTTTGGCGGAAGATTTTGGCTTCTCGGGAACAGCTTGAACTTTCTTGACGCAATAGCACTTGCATATGCACGACGTTGTCGTAGACACGTCAGTGAAATTTGCCTGGACGGACATGTTCTTCTTTATCACAGGAGTCTTTGCTGCGGTGGAGTAACTGGTAGAAAATACAGGGAGTAATGCCCTGTATTTCTTCCGTACTCCACTGTATGAGACCTTCTAAGTTATCTTCATCTTCTGGACTTTTCTTTCCTCAAGAAAGGTGATGCACACTCGGCTCTATACCAGGTGACTACCTGTGCAATTAATGCACTTACCAGGTACCGGGCATGAAACGTCGGGTTCGTGTGCCACCTTCCCGCATTTGCCACAAGTAGCACGGCCCTTACACTATGTTGTGTGACCAAATCTCTGACACTTGAAACAGCGTAGAGGGTTCGAAATATAGGGTCGCACTGGCAGGTTTAGCCATCCAGCTTTTAAATATTTAGGTAGCGTAGGACAGTCAAAAGTCACGAGGAAGGAAGCGGTCTTCTCAGGAACACCACCAATCTTCCTCGATCTGACTGACCTCTACAACATGGCCAGCTTCCCATTCCTTAACCAAATATTCTCAAGGCATTTCCATAATATCCCTGCAAGTGATTACTCCCTTGGAACGGTTAAGCGCAGCGTGGATCTCACACTTGACACGGTATCCTACCAGCTGAAATGAGGAAACTGAAAGGTACCCTAGCCCGAATAGAACAAAAGGTGACCAAGGAAGGTCAGGAAAGAGAAAGGAAGGAGCCTTGCACAAGTAACTAGAAGTAATGCCAGACATAGCTCAGGGCCCCATGTTTTGCCAAACACATACTTACTAGATGTTAAGTCCCGTGGGGGGTTGGTCACTTATGTTAACTTAAATATATCAAGACTGTTTTGGATGAGCCCCTTCAAACAAGTTGCGCTGTGTTCAATAGTGTAGACCACATTTTTAATATGCATATCCCTCCATAAGTTGTACTTGTAATTGAAGATAGAAAAAATTTATAAGATTTAAATTTTCAAAGTAATTTTCTCTACAAAGGGATAGATAAGTCAAAAGAGTGTCTGTAAATGGTTTTGAAGTGTTTGCCGCTGATGCAAAGGTTTTAACCACACTAACCAGGTAGCGGAGCCTAGCCTCAGGGAAAGATATTTTATCCGTAAATCGGATCATATGGATCTCTTTCTCCATCAAATATTTTGTGCATGCGTTAGAATTGGAGGGGTGACTCTCCTTACAGCACGGAGGCGACAAGCAAGGTGACAATTCGTGGGATGGCATACCGCAATTTACACAAACATCACACGATGATTTGCACCAGTCGAATGTGTGACCAAACCTGTGACACTTGAAGCACCGCAGAGGGTTCAACATGTATTGGCAGATAAGCAGTGAATAAAAACCACAGTTTATGGTTTCTGGAAGAGACGGGTGATTGAATGTCAGAACCAGTGTGGAGGTGGGGACAAACTTCCCCTGCACCGCCCTGTGGATATTTACTATGCCTTTAGATCTAAAAAATGCCTTTATTTCTTCTTGACTTTCTTGTGCAAAGTTGTCGTGGTTAACGACTCCCTTGCACAAGTTAAAGCTGGGGTGAGTGCTCACCTTGATCTAAAAGCCAGAAATAGTCTTCATTGACCGTATCAGTTCAATTTGCTTATCTATCCATGCCATTCCGTTTGCACACAACAGATTGTAACTGACCAAAATTTTCGTCTGTTGCCGTAGCAAGACGACAGGAACGAATCGACTTAAATGACTTTCCCTCTTCAACACGTTGCATCGAAAGGAAGCGTGGTTTTGTGGGCCTGTCGCTATCCTTGAAGGGGGAAAATAAAAAGAAAAAAAACCCTGTAAATCCAGTTTCACAAACAAGTCGCCTCTTCCTAGATGAAAAGGTAAAAAAAGGGGGACAGGTTTTACCACACGTATGGATTTAAATGTCATGGGGATATAGCGGGGACACACAGGGTTCTCGAAGCTTCCATTGGTTCTCGCCATTAATATGAAAGTATTCTCATACGACAGGCTGTGTGTCTTTGACTTGTTTTTTCTGAAGTGGGAGGGTTGTGAACCCTAGGCCGCTTCGAAGATGTTTGGGTGTGGACTCCCCTTGCGGTCAACCCGCTCCGCAAAGTGACGCGTTATTTTCCATGCGTATGGTTAATTTCATCCCCGTGTTCCCTACCTTTCACGGAGTCCAACAAGGGGACACCCAGTTGGGGTGCCAGGGTTGACAAGGGGATATAGCGGGGACACGCAGGGTTCTTTAAGCAGGGTAGCTCCAACGCCGCCGACCAGCGGGAAGGACCCCCTGCGCCCCCCCCCCCCCACATGGAGTTCAGTCGAAGACCTAGTCCGAACGGATTGGTCGGGGGTGGGTTAGTCCATGATCGCACGTCTAGAAGAGGTCAAGGCCAAAGCTAGCGAATTGGATGACCCATACAAGGGAATCCTTCTAGGATTACATGGCCCCTCTAGATTGCATCGCCAGGACACACATTCCCTCCAACATGGGTCGCCATGCACGGCAAACACTTGGGTGAGTGTTCAGCACACTGAGAAGGCCAGTGAAGAAGATAAAAGCGACTAAAGTGAAAAGTAGGTAATTAGGAAAAAGGAAAGTAAAGCTCTTTCTGTATCCCACGGTCAGGACGTGGACCGACTCACTTCGCAGCGATTATTAATAACAATAGATGCAGTTTTAACCAATGAAAATTCCAAGTTCCCTCATCTATTTTAACAACAACAAAAAGTTAAAATTGGAAGATCGTGTATTTTAGGAAATCGATTTTGAAATTGTTTTGCATCTTTGACCTTTGTGAGGTCAAAAATAACCTTCGAATCATATATACAACCCAACTAGCTAGTTTTGGTTTACAAATGAAACAAAATCAATGCAAAAGTTTACTTTTATATTCGTTTCATAATTGTTCATCATTTGTTTATTGAATTAATTTGCACCAAGAACACATTCTTACATTTTTAGGAAAAAAACTGACTTTGAGATGCCCGAGTGCAAAATGCTCTATGAAAACAAAATCTTTTGTTTTATTTGTTTCTTTCACACCATTACAAGCGTTTAAAACCATTTTCACCTGATGTGGCTGAGGTCGGTCTTTTTTTCGGGAAATTATAGAAAGAATGACCCAGTTTTTTAATATTTAATTATCAATTAGCATAAAATAAATGTAATACATGACTTGAAATTTCAAGTCATTGATATTTTTTTCAAAGGACAATGAATTCCAGCCTCAACAAATTAAGGTGCGTATGGTAAATGCAAGAATGTGGAAAAGGTAATTGCAAGAGTGTTACATTAATTGGTAATTATTAATAATGTTGCATAGCGCAGTGGCGAAACGCAAGTTCTAGATATAATTTATTCAAACAGACATTGGTATTCTTTTTCTTTGAGGTTTAGAGCTCGCCAACATCTGGGTCGTCAGAGCCCTCAACTTTGGTATTAATATACTAACAACTTGGAGAAAAATAGTTCAGAATGTTTACAAGAGACCGATCTAAGGAATACAATCTTTTATTTTAAAATTATTTAAGACAGTAAATATATAAAATAAATCAGGTATTTTTCTTTATATTTCTATTGCAATAAATTATACGGAGCAACAAAAAAACATTTTTTTGTTTTTAGATTAAGCGTTGCTGGGTGAACTCTGCGTACGATGGTCTACGAGGCGAATTATTTTAATCTAGCAATGAGAAATTTTTGTCTGAAATTTGTTTTTGCCTCAAAAACATTTGTCTGAAAGCCTTCGGCTGAAATTAACCCAAATCGTAAGCGACGTAACTTTTACGTGAAACGTCTGATAAAACTTAACAAACCCCAATATTACATATATTTGGAATGGAAAATGAATAAAATATTAAACAGATGCAAGCATTACCATCTGACATCACTTTTCTTTTAATGTGTCGAATGACAGAGCTCTTCCATAACTGTAGCAAAACTAAATCGCGAGTTTATTCTAGCGCAAGCATTCGCCACTTAACCACGTGTTATCTTATGACACTATCTTTTTCATCATCCCCACCCCCTGAAAAAGAAATTACGTACAAATTCAATTTCTTTTCTTTCACCACCCATTATTCTTCTACTGCTGCAAAAAAGTCAAATGCCTCGAATGTGCCTAAGTGATTCAAGGAGGGTAGAGCTCCGTTATCACTAGACCTCGGCACTAGGCGGTGGAAATGCGATCAGCATCTCGCTCCGATGGGTTTGACCCCAGGATTAACGTGATACTCATTTTACAGCAGGTTAAGTAGACCTGAGAAAAAGGGAGGCATCAAAGCAGTACCACTGTGGAGAGGAGAGTGGGAAGAGGAACAATACCTCGCATCTCCCACTTCTTGCCAAGATTACAACATTCATAAGAAAAATTGAAATACGACTTCACGAATTACTTTGAGAAACATTGTTCTATTATAGTAAAAGTTTATTATTATTATAGTATAAGTTATTATTATTATAGTATAAGTTATTATTATATATTTGTTTAAAAATGTAATTTTTAAATGTTTATACTATTGGTCAAAAAAACACAAAGCCTAATTTATTAGAACTACAGTATATTTAAACTTTCTTATGAATTTCGAATGAATGACTATAAATAGTTCTCGAAATATCCCGGGAGGAAACTTAGTTCAGAGTGCGTCTTGACAGAGTGGCCGATCTACCCTCATAACCCCAGAGCCGCCATGTTTCCGTCAAAGTGGCGCGTGATTCAAATACACTAATGCAAGTACAAAACGTTTTTTTAATGGTGCGTTAGGGCTCGCCAACAACAAGGTCATGTGAGCCCTAAAATGTTTGTTTCACGTGACGCACCACACGGTAGCGCGCCAGTCGAATGCTTGCCTGGCCCTCCCGCGGCAACACACGACGGCGATAGCGGCAGCACGTAAAACTAAAACGCTTGTAAAATCTATATTATTGCTGCAAATTTTACGATTTACAGACATTTTTCATCTTTCTTAAATGCACAAAACACAGAATGCATATTATTGGAATACGATTTATTTTTAACTACTTGAATTAATCTTCTAAGTATTTTAACAGGTCTATTTTTAAAACCTTTTTTCCAATAATTTGGTTAACGCGTTTGGGCCCATCCCGGCCCGGGTTTTCCTCCAGGTAGAGGCGGATTTTCCTTGGGCGGGAAAGTCATTAATACTATTGTTTTATTTATCTCGAATTTTTACGGCACAAATATCTACAATTTATTTTGAATAATACATAGATAACAGTAGGTATTTATGAAGTAATTTATACTGAAACTATTAAATCCGCGACTGCCCATGGGCCCTCGATCGGAATTGATGGGATGGTCCCTTGCTTGTCTCCGGAGAGTAACTTAGTTTATTGCCTCCCACGTGGTCGTACGCAGTTTGAAACTGATTTTTTTGACAAAGTTTATTTATAAAGGATATATACATGCTGTCGCATTCTTTTATGTAGAACTCTGAGACGAACAATATTGCCATTTATTACTGCCACCTATCTCTAATCGTTTAGGCAGAGTATGCAATAATCTCTCCCCGAAGATTGTTTCCCCCCGACTTGATTGCCTATTATTGTTATTGCTCTTTACTTGTGATACATAAGGTAACAAAATAGATACGCAAACCTTGCCAGAGAACATATCTGTGAATTAAAAATAATGGAAATCGGATTAGAGGTTCTCGAGTTTTAGGTGTAATAGGTTTGCTGGCCAACAGACGTGAATTGAATGAATTCATTTGCAATATATCTTTGAATTTTAAATTCGCTTCCTTTTAACAGAAAAATTTCGCAGCTAATCAGAATCCTGACCACGCACCGGCCACACTCTCTAGACGCACTCTGACTTAGTTTATTTCGAAGCGCAATGTGGTGTCTGTGAGGAACTAAAATGGGTTCATTTAGCCTTAACCGAACTGTTGAAATTGGTAACTTTACTCGTTAATTTTTAACTAGGTTATGTTTAGCAACTAACACATTTCTACCATTAGAATATTTGATTTGGTTCAATATCTCTACAACCTTTCTTTACACAAACTTTTTTGGTTTATTCTTTTACTTACATATTAATGTAAAATGAGGAGCAAAAATATATTTAGTATGTTTGTTTTTTACTTTACTTTCAGAAGTACGTAATATCAAACTTTGTGCATTGTGGTTTGGTTTTAGCGAGGGTTATACAATATTAGAACTTGGAGGATATGGACAATGACTATTAGTATTATAAAATAACACGTTTACATAATTAAATTTGAGATTTATTGAACGGACTTATTTAGTTAAAAAAACGCGTGGCTCGAATTAAAGGTCGATAAACGAGATGTCATTTTAAACACAGTAGAATGGCTGTCTCTTA
>NNCF01130625.1:38758-52315 GCA_002313205.1 Laupala kohalensis
TTCGAGAGGGTACGAGAGCTGAGAAATCGTAGTAAAACGATTCGGATCGCGGGGCAAAGTGGCTGGCATCTGGTGACTAAACTCACTCTCTACCTTCCCCCCTCTGCCACTCATGTCAGTTCGGAAGTGAAGCTACAGCTGTTCGGTCGTTCGTTGGTGCTTCTAGTGTCTTCTTCGTAAACGTGATTCAAAATAGTAAGGAATTGTTCTGTTCCTAAATGTTAATGTCGAATTGGACGTATGTTCTGGTTTCCCAGAAATCCAAATGTGCGAAATTTGTGGAAAAGTAAACTAAAATAGATAGGCTGAGAATTTTCGAAATAATTTCTCGGAAACTTTCAAGTCTAATATCCCAACCCTTGACACTGCTGATCATTGTGTCATAGAACGGGCATTTTCTATAAAGATTTGGAATACGCCCACCACATTAAAAATCGATGTACTTTCCATAACTTTTTGTCAACATAAGTCATACGCTCCAGACTCACCGTTACTCAGGGCAGAAGGCGACTAACAGATCGACAAAGGAAAGCTGTCGAAGACTAGATTGCATTGGTATTCGCGCGACAGTGCTGTCATCCTACCGGAAGGCGTATTTAAAACCTAAATGCATCACAGTGCGTCTCACCACTGCGGACATAATCTTGCGTTTTCATTGGTTGCCAATGTCCTCGACTCCAAGACCTGAAGCCAGCACGCCAACACACGATCATACAGGTTATTTAACTGAAAATGCTATATTTAGAAGAATACTGGCTGTACAAATATACATTAAGATGTATTTAGTTTTTGATATCCAACTTCTTTCAAACGGATAATTATTTTCCGAAAAAAAGGGGGCGAGAATAGAAAATAGATATGAAAGTTTGGTTAATGTGCAATGCGAAGCAAGTAAGTGTTACGCGTTCCTTAAGTTTCACGTGTAAATCGATGATTGGAGATTTTCAAGTGTAAACTTTGGAACTGATTTATTCAATAAATTTCCTATAATATTACAACGGGAATAGACTTCATGAAACATAAAAATTGGTGTTAACTCCATTTGACAAAACACGCACGCGCGCGCACACACCTCTCATGAGACACCACCTTAACACCACTGACAGTGCGGGTGATGATGGCTTGCGTGCTCTGACGATGCTGGGGGCTATGTCGGAGGCAGTTGCATCATTGATTTTTAATGTGGTAGGCGTGTGTAGGCGCGTTAGATGGTGTAACTGCTAGCAGGGACTCCCATGCCGAACAGGTCCCAGCTGAAGAGCCAGACGAAGGGTGTCCTAGAACGACCTGTCTGTCCCCATACACTTCCCGCTTCCTCACCTATTCCCCTCAAGGGCTCACACCTTGGGAGTTCAGAGGTAGCATCCACGGGGTCCTGAGCTGAATCAAGTATTCCTTCCATTTACTTATGCTTGATTCTCTCTTTATACTTTTCTATCGGCCTTCCTTGTCCAACTCTTGCTATTTTCAACCCCGACGCTATTAGGTTTCGAGGGCTAGGGGTGTCTTTCTTACCTCATTCACTCTCTTTTACTCTTTAACCTCAAGGTAAGGCGGTATGCGAGTCGTGACGAGGCTTGAATGGTGCACGGGGTTATCTGCATCGTGAGCGGAGCCTCTGGAATACCTGGCGATCTCCCAGAAAAATTAGCCTTACTTGAGAATGCGAGGTTTTGCCCAGGCGTACTTACCATCCCTAGCTACTCGTGGGAACATTATGGATAATGTTACTCTCTTACATCATGGAGGAAACTATGGTGAGACTACCGGTGACGGTCAGTAGCGAGGATGTGTCATTTAGTGACAATCAGGTGACAGGGGAGGGTTTCTCCCTATGTCCAAAGAAAGATGACATATGGGAGAAATGTGGAGTCTCGCCCTAGTTCTAGGTGGTCAGATTAAAGAGTTGGCTGATTTCATAGTCGGCAAGGGTAATGTCCATAAGGAAATAAGAAAACTGGTGGTCTCAATTAAAAGCAGTTATGCGAAATTGAATGGGGTCATAATGAAATCTCCAAGTCAGAAGAATGCTTGCGAAAAAGAGAATCTGCCTTCGGCGGTGTCGAAGTCTCGTGTAAGAGGCAAGGAGCAGAGCCCTTCTAAAGGCCCCAAAAGTGTAACCAGAGATGAATGCTCAAAAAGTAATCTTCAGCAATATCTCAGCTCGTGCCCGCGTTACCAGTTTGTGCGGAGTCGCAGCAGAAGAGCTCAATCCAGACGTACATTCAACAGTCAGAGGAAAACCATGGCAGGTAGTAGGCAGGAAGAGCAAAGGTCGCCGTCCCAGACCAAACCGGCCAAAATCGCTTGTCATTAAAAAAAATTGTTCACAGTCGTATGATGAAATCCTGCAACTTATGAAGGGTGACTAAACTCTGAAAGAAGTTGGAGAGAGCACAAAGATTAAGAGGATGGTAGCTGGAGAACAAACTGGAAATGCTCGAAGCCGCATTGCAGATAATTCAGCAATTGAAAGTTTCAGTTGAAAAAGCCCTTGGCGAGTCAGTGGAAGTGAGACCTCTAGTGAATGAAACCTCACTAGAAATAAGACTTGGCTATGCTGAAAACAATGGAAGAAGTTCTTGCAGCGCTTGAGCAACGCCTGTTTTGTAAGGCTGCAGTTCAGTCCATACATGCAGCTTACAGGGGTATACAGACCGCAGTTGTACGCCGCCCAGTCGACCTAGCCAAAAAGGCTCTTTTTCAGTAACATCCGGATTGGCTGGGTCAACTGTCATATTCACTAGAAGCGGTCTGTCGTGAGGTGTTACCGATATCTATGCTTCGGTCACATTGCTAAGAACTGTTCCGCAGAGTACAAGTCCAAGCAGTGTTATAAATGTGGAGAGCAGGGTAAGACGTGCTATGCAGGCCCATCCTGCGTGCGAGATGGAAATAGCGACCATCTGTCCGGCAGCAGTAAGTGCCCAGTCTTCCAAAAGGCATTCCAGGGTTCGTTTAAGAGTGGACGATGAGAATCATCCAGCTTAACATGAACCACTGAGAGGCTGCACAAGATCTGATGTGGAAAACTATACGGGAGTTCGATATTGACGTCGCAATCCAAACCGGAGCACTACAAAGATCCGGTAAGTGGTGCATGGGTATCTGATTCAACTGGCCAGACGGCTCTGTGCATGTGGTAAATTCCCGTTAGAGGGGAAAATCCAAAGCGCGAAATTTGGATTTGTTTGCGCTAAAATATATAACATTTATTTATAGCTGTTATGGCGCATCCAGCCTGCACCCTAAGGAGTATGAAGTAATGGTGGAGCGACTTGTTAGTGTTGCTAAAGGGAGACATCCTGTGTTTATCGCGGGTGATTTCAATGCCTGAATGGGGCAGCCGTCACACAAATCAAAGGGGCGTTACTCCGTTTGAGTTCTTAGCCCCTCTTGATATTGTTACTTAACGACGGCATGGCTTCCACTTTCACCAAAGATGGCAAGATCTCAATCGACCTTACCTTCATGAGCGGGTGTATCAGTAAACGGGTCACAACCTGTAAAGTGAGCGATATCTATACCCATAGCGACCATCAGGTCATCCTTTTCGCTGTCGACAATCGGCAGTCCGGGAAGTCTGAGAGCAGTTGCAGGAGAGAAAGGTGGACGGCCAATGCATTCGATAGGGATACCTTCCATTTTACTATGGATGAGGTGGTAGATCTAACTGGATCAGCTGAGAACATGACACAACTCATGTCGTTCATCTGCTATGCCGGCAACGTGTAGATACCGAAATCGAAGAGATACTCTAAGAGATCTCCAGTTTACTTGTGGAACGATACGATTGCGGAACTCCTTAAGATTTGACATTCGTTCAGAAGACTGTTTCAACGAGCAAGGGGTAAGCTTAATTACAATATTCTCTACCAAGAGTATAGACAGGCCCGGAGAGAGCTGAAATGGGCGATTAAACCAAGCAAGAGGCAATAGTGGAAGAAGTTGTGCCAATTTGCAGACAGCGTCCTTTGGGGAAGGCCATACAAGATCGTCATGGCAAAACTGAAGAAATCCTCAAGCTTATTGCCAACCTGCCTTAAATTGCTGGAGAAGAATGTAAAAACTCAGTTTCCGCAGTAGCAGGAGACCAACCTAGTTGTCGATGAAACAGTATCTGAAGAATCAATACCTACTATTACACTCGAGCTTGCAGCAAAGTGGAGAATAGAAAAGCCCCAGGACTGGATGGAATCCCCAACGCTGTCTTCAAGGTAGCAATTAGGAACTCTCAAAATATTTTATGCAGGTATACAATGCTTGTCTGCACGAAGATATATTCCCCCGACAATGGAAGCAACGACTGGTGCTCCTTCCAAAGAGTAATTATTTGACGACACATCTTCCTATCGTCCAATATGCTTGCTAGATACGGCTGGTGAAGTGTTGGAATATCTTAAAAGATTATCTTTAATCGACTGCTACAATTCACGGTGGGGATAAACGATCTGGCGGACAATCAGTATGACTTCAGAAAGTCTTGTTCAACAGTGGACCCCATAACGAGAGTGGTCGGCATGGCTCAGAATGCTATCCAAGGTAAGAAGTGGAATAGGGGTTGTTCAGACATTTTTCGACATGTTATTGTCAAACAAGTGAATCAACTCTGGAGCACACTCTTTTTGAATGAGTTGAGTGACTCGTCTTGATTGTTGCCGAGCTCAGGAAACTTTTCCTTGATGCCATAGGTCAATTCAAATTTCTTGCCATGAAGATAAAAATATTAGAGAAAATTATTCGACATCATATGATCTAGCATATTAATTACAAGTTCCTTTGCTGACTATATTCGAGAGACAACTTGCATCACTCAAGTTGGCCGAATCCAGAAATTTCCTCGCTTTGTCACAACACGTATGAACAGTTCGATACCTGGTCGTTATCAGGTTATATCATCGATTCGACCAATCGGACTGGAAACAACGCACTAACTTCAAAGGTATATAAACACCATGGCTGCTTCTTTTAACTACCACAACTACTACTAGTGACAGGACACACCTCTGATCTCGCTTCTTATATCGTGGTTCGACTTCTTCACTGTCGCCGCCAAGTCGACATACAAGGATATTTTATCCTGTTCAACCCTTCACTATATGGGTTCTTACTTTCGAACACTTCACTTCGCTACTTTTCATTCTCGTCGCCAAGCCGACATTTTTTCGCAAGATAGAGCCTACAACGGCACTTCAGAAGACATTTGCGACTGCCAGATCACTACTCATTAAATGTCGCGTCTGTCAACACGACAACCATCCGACTCAACTCTACAATCAACTTCAACCAGCTGATTTCCAGGATCTTATCATATCATCACGATCTCTAGGAAACCAGTACTGTATCATTATTTCGTAGCATGTCATTAAATCATTTTATTATTGTTAACAATCAACATTCATCTCACTACCTCACCCATCATCACTTTGTATGTTTTCAGTATTAACATTCTTGTGCAGGTAAGATCGAACTTCTCTGTACAGGGGTAGTAAGCATTACTGTGTCATCGTAACCCTGGACGTTAAGAATGCTTTCAACTCGGCAAGATGGAGCTGCATAATGGAAGCACTGAAGGTCCTGAGGATCCCATCGTACATTAGACGAGTCACTGGGAATTACTCCCGAGACCGACTTCTCATGTACTATACAGACGAAGGGCCAAGAACATACTGCGTCACTGGTGGTGTACCACAGAGATCATTTTGTACGATGCCATTCTCAGGCTGACCCTGCCTCAAGGTGCGAAGATAATTGGCTTCGCAGAGGACGTAGCAGTGGTCGTCGTAGCCAAGCTCCTGGAGGAATTGACGTGTATTGCGGATAAAACCTTGGTGATTATTCGCGGATGACTTTCCACTGTTGGCCTAACACTCGCTGACCATAAGACCGAAGTGGTACTCGCCAGTAGTCCAAAGGTTACCGAGTCCATCACTCTGACAGTTGGAGATTCAGAGATTCGTTCTCAGCCTTCAGTGAGATACCTTGGCGTACTCATTGACTCACGACTGAACTTCAAGGAACACCTGCAAAGTGTGAGTAGAGAGGCCGCAAATATTGACCCGTCACGCATAATACCAATCATGGTCCGAGACAAAATCGGAGGAAGCTCCTAGCGTCTGCGAGCTCGTCAATCTATATGTAAGCTGCTCCAATATGGGCCGATGCAATAAGTATTGACAGCTACAAACAATAAATGGTCTCGAACTACCGCAGAAGTGCGTTGAGGGTAGCAGCCGCTTTCCGTACAGTATCCTATGAAGCAGTCTGTGTGATATGTTTGTGGGGTATGCCTCCCATCAAACTGCAGGCGGATGAGCGGAAGAGGATCTACAAGAGACGTCAAGACACCGAGGCGTTGCAGCAAATCTCTGTAGCTCAAGAAAAATAACCATGGTCAAGTGGCAGACACGGTGGCATAGTGTGGATAAGGGACGGTGGACGCACAGACTCATCCCAAAAATAAGAGAATGGACCAGCAGACATCACGGTGAAGTAGACAACTACGTCACCCAAATCTTGACAGGGCATGGTTGTTTCCAGTCGTATCAACACCGCTTTAAGCTGGATGACGTTGCGACGTGTCCTGTGTGCTCCGAAGTTGTGGAGGATGCAGAGCACGTATTCTTCGTATGACCTCGCTTCAAAAACGAGAGATGCCACACGTTGAATTCCTTATACAATTCAGTCATATGATACATGTTTTTTAGTTTGAGAATTACGTTTGACACTTTATAAGTTATTAATTTAGTTATTCTCTACACGTATTAAGAATCACTCTTTATACGTGTTGTATATTACATATCCCTTTATTTTTTTCCAAAAAAATCCTTTGAAAGAAGCTTGATAGTATTAAAACCTAAATGCATCTTAAAACTTTCTTCGCATTGCACATTAACCAAACATTCATATCTATTTTCTTTTTTCCGGAAAATAATTATCCGTTTGAAAGAAATAGGATATATTTTTTAATTACATCTTAACGTATATTTTTACAGCAAGTATTCCTCGAAATATAGTATTTTCAGTGAAATAATCTGTATGATCGTGTCAGCGCGCTGGAGTCAGGTCTTGGAGTCGGGGACATGAGCAAACAATGAAAACGCAAGATTATGTCCGCAGTGGTGAGACGCACTGTGATGCATTTAGGTTTTAATTTACGCTACCGGGAAAGCGGCGGTCCGAATAACCCGTATTCCACGAACGGAAACGGAAAGTCCGAGTGGAAGGACGTGTGTATGGCAGCGCAAAGTAAAAGTGGTATGAGGAGTTCATTTCGCGGCCGCTAATAGACTTTGCAGTGACGCCGGTTTAAGCTACGCGCGCACTGGGAATGTCGGCACCGTCGTCTCGGATTTCCCAAAAGTTCTTCCATTGCTTTGCATTGGTATGAACCCACTGAACCGGCACGCACTTGCCGCTGCTTGCTAAGTTCCCAGAGAAAGATTTTTTGGAGGACTATAAAACTTTCCGGGAGATTCACTAGCAATTTATGACTGGGGACACTCGCAAGGACCAGGCATTCGCCACTTCGGTTTTGTATTGTGTTGGGTGATCACAGAATAGAATGGGGAGCAGGTAACACGCATATTCTAATCCTCAACGCCTTGGAGAATGAACGGTCCCTTCACCCAACAGGGTTCCAGAATTTCCGAACCAGTGCGCGCAGCCTTCCGCACTTGCAAAATCTTGGAAGGTCCGTCCGTCGTCGTCCCAGTGCGCGCGTAGCTTTATGTTTGCAGCTGGGAGACGAAGGAACTCACCAAGAGCAGCGTACTCCACGGCATTGTAAGACTCGTAAGAATAAGGAGAACAGAGGGTATTGTTTCCTAAAATCACGTATTGTTCCAAGAACGTAATAAAAAGAAACGCATCTAGGGAAGTATTGATAAATTGCAAATATTAGTTAAAAGAACTACGCCTGCAGTGCTTGGGAGTGGATCGAGTAGCCTCCCAGTGCTGTTGCTGGTCCCAAGCCCGGATAAAAGAGGGTTAGGGCGTCAGGCCAGCGACCTGACCCCTGAGAAAAAGCCCTCCGCTAAAAATCCCAACAATCTTCCTCGGAAAAGTGTTAAGAACAGACAACGAATCGTGCTAAGAAATAAGGTTATGAATATGGGTACTTGGAATGTTCTTACCCTACTGCAACCAGAAAAAAATGAATTAATTGACCAAACAAGTCGACAAACTTAAAGTAGATATTGTTGCATTGCAGGAAATAAGACGGAAGGAAAATGGAATTATTAATAAGAAAGAATTTACTCTGTATTACAGTGGCACATATCAGGTCAAGCGGGTACAGAGTACAATTTTTCTTGCTAAAAAACTACATATTCAAAAACATGTCATCAGTTTTATTCCTCTTAATGAAAGAATGTGTTAATTATGTATTAAAGGAAAATATAATACCATATCATTATTCAGTGTATATGCCCCCATGGAAGGGAAAGAAATAGAATATAAAGAGGAGTTTTATGAAGATCTGCCACAGGTATTAGAAAATGTTCCCAGAAGTGACACTATTTTAATTCTAGGAGATCTGAACGAGCAATTAGGGAAGGAAAAGACCTATAGCAAATTAACTGGCAGGCACACTTTGCATGAGATCAAACAACAATGGAGAACTCCTATGTGAATTTGCATTAGAGCATAACTTCACGACAATGAGCACACAATTCCAACGTAAGAGAATTCTCCTAGGAACATGGAATGCTCCCAGACAAACAGTGGTGAACCAAATTTATCACGTCTTGATCAACAGCTCCAAAAAAGACCTCATAAGTGATGTGTAAGAGTCCTAAGAGGCCCAAATATTGATTCAAATCACTATTTAGTGCGAACAGTTCTTCACCTAAGTCTTCCTGCAGTAGATAAGAAGAAAATACTGTATATAAGCAATTGGAATACAGCCAGCTTGTCTAATCCCGCAAAGATCAAGGAATATCGCTCAGAACTCTATAGGAAACTTGAAGATCTCCCTGTTGCAGAAGATGTAAATGAAGAATGGAATAACATTCAAAAACAGTTAATAATATTGCTATTAAAACAATAGGGAAGCAAAAACCTGTTAGGAGTGAATGGTGGGCCAATGAATGCAGACAAATAACACAGGAGAAAAATGAGACAAGATATAGATACATACAAGCTAAAACTAGAGCTACCTATGAGTTGTATAAACTTAAAAGACAGCAGGCCAACAAAATCTGTAAAACAAAAAAAGAGAGATTGGATAAATAATCAAATCAATCAAGTGAAAGAGAGTTACAGAACAAAAGAAACAAGGGACTTTTTTTAAGGAAGTCAAGGAACTGCAAAAGAAAAAATCAAGTATGTCTACCCTATGTAAGGACAAAGGAAATATTATCTTTAAAAAAGCTGCAATACTAGAAAAGTGGAAAGATTATTTTAAAAATAATACAAACAACAATTGCAGATACACAAGATGTTTTAACCCACTGCCCAGAAGGATTATTAGAGCTAGAGCATGAAGTACATTATATAATTCGGAATTTAAAATCCGGTAAAGCAGCTGGTTCAGACAATATTCCCTCATAGCTCATAAAAAACGGAGGCAGGGCACTTGGTCAAAGATTACATGGATTAATCCTAAATGTATGGGAAAAGGAGCAAATACCAATTAAATGGAATGAAGGGATTATATGTCCAATGTTTAAAAAAGGTGATAGGTTGGACTGTGAAAACTATAGGCCAAACACTGTTGAAACACACTACAAGATTTTTGCAATCTTGATGAATAAGAGGCTTACCGACATTGTTGAATGTCAACTTGATGAGACCCAGATAGGATTTAGACCAAATAAATCAACCATAGATGACGTCTTTATGATAAGGCAAATTTTTAAAAAATGCCATGAACATAGCATTGACCTCTACAATATTTTTGAGGACTATACTAGAGTCTTTGACTAAATTTAACGAGATAAAATACCTGATGGCCTGTATCTAAATAAAGTTCCACCTAAGCTTGTACAACTAATTATGCTAACATTAACAAATAACAAAGTAAGAGTAAAAGTTAATAATGAGCTCAACGACAGTTTGATGTGTTATCTGGTGCCCTCTATCTGCAACCGTCTTTAACATAGTCTTGAAACAAATGAACACAAGAGGGAACATTTCTACACATTTAAAGCAAATCATGGCATACACAGATGTATTAATAATCGCAAGGACCAAACTGTCATTAACAAAAATTTACCAACAGCTCAAATTATAATCTGCACCTCTCGGCCTTGTAGTAAATGAAAAGAAACCAAAATTTCTGCAATTCTCCTGTAAAGCAAAAAGGACTAAAAATTTCAATGTGAACAACACTCAAATAGAAGTATATAACTCATTCAAATTTCTGGGATCCATAGTTAATGGTATGAATGAGATTGACATAGAAAAAAAAATCACTCTGGGTAATAAGGCATATTTTGCAAATGCAACACTATTTAAGAGCAAACTAGTAACAAAATGCATGAAATTAAAACTATATTGGACAATCATAAGGACCATAGTAACATATGGTAGTGAAACATGGGTGTTAAAAGATGCAAATAAGGAAAAACTTGCTGTGTTTGAAAGGAAAATACTCAGGAAGATATCTGGTCCTACAAGAGAAGAAAGTGGCTTCCGGAGAATTAACACAAATGCATTATTAAACAAACTAATTCATAATAGAAATATAATAAATTGCATTAAATCTCAAAGATTGAGCTGGTTTGGCCATCTTTGCAGAATAGGGCAACAAAGAACTGTTAAGAAGGTATGGGAATGGAAACCATTAGGTGTTAGACCTCAAGGAAGAACGAAGAAGAAATGGTCTGAGGACGTCTACAGTGATTTATGTAGAATGGAAGTGGATTGGAGAAAGAAGGTCAAATATATGAAGGCATGGAAGCAGATAGTTGAAAAGGCCAAAACTCTCCCATCAGAGTTGTAGAGCCTGATGAAGAAAAAGTTATAAAACGTGAAACTTAGTGATGTGTTTTTAAGATTCTGAAAGGAAGGAAGATATTCATATTTTTGTTTGGTCAAATAAAATTTCTTTTGATTAAAAAAAGGTGATTATGGAAAGAGATTATTTTTATTTCATTGGAACTAAATTTTTTTTTATTAAAACGGGTGAAATAATTGTGATTTTAATAAACTGAATTATCAATGAACTACCTTTAAGAAAGAAGAAATTGACAAAAGGGAATTAAAGATGTTGAAAAAATATCGATACATCATATGAATGGTATTTTTCTTTCGATATATCGATATTACTATTCCATTTTCAACCTACGATTTTTTTTTAAATTTTAATTTTGATGTTTCAGGGATTTTAATTGTTTTATTACTTTAAATAATACTGATAATATTAAATTTAAAAATAGTGTACGAGATAAAAGTCTGAAATCGGGTGAAATTGAAATTTTACTTGGCTGGCATTAGTTACAATTGAATTACCGTGAGAAAGTTATTGGAATAACGTCAGGGAGGCGTACACGTACACGTGCTCGCTCGCTCACTCACTCGCTCACTCACACTCTCACTCACTTAAAAACTTTATTAAGCATATTTCTAAATTTCTATTAAATAATTAAATAATATCTTTAAATTTATTTTTCTAACCTTTGTTATTAAAGACATCACACTAATTTAAAATTACAGTATGTAGAGTATGTCATGGGTGTAGTTACATTATTTTTGTACAGGACTTAGAAATAGCACTAACGTTTAGCACCCTCAGAGTGCAAACATCATCATGACACTAGTTTTTCTTAATTTATATTTTTATTTGACTCTCTCTACGTTTAGAAACAAAAGAATGATGTCATGTTTGGACTCAATTTATAATGATGCGAATGTTTCAGATAATAGAAAATTATTTCGTTAAAAATAAAAAGTAAAAGGTTGTAGTTTACATCTAATACCCACTATGGTTGAAACAGTAATAATAATAGATACTTGAATTAATATTTAAATAGAAAGTAACTGAGAAGGTCCAAAGGAAACCTAGATATCTTCCAAAATTGAGCTTATTTTGTTCTGTGCTGACTGGTTAGAAGCACAATTTTTTGTAGTGATTGTCTGATTCATTACTATAGACAAAAATTATTTAAAAAAATAATACTTTTTCCGCACAATTCGTACTCTGTAAGTTTTTAATATGAGAACTATTGCATCGATTGAAATGAAATTTTACCATTTTGATGAGAATGACATATTTTGAAAATATGTATGTAAATGTAAAACATTTTCCCAAAAAGAAGTTTAATGTATTGTTATAAACTATGGTATTGGTAGATGGTCGCAAAACTTTAAATTTGATTTCATTAGCAAAAATCACATTACAAGTGCTCAAGTCTGTTAATATTTATTTATTTATAAGGATTTTGTTTTATTTGTGTGAAGATTTTATACAGATTTGCATCTAATACTGTGATTATGGACAATGGAAATTCTCCTTTCGTGACATTAAATACAAATTTGTTTAAAACCATACAAGGGCACTGTACCTCTTATAAACAATTAACTATTAGTTTCAGTGTTAATAGTGTCACTTCGTGATGAAGCCTAAACGTGTGTATCACAATGTTATAGGTGAGAAATTCGTTTCCAAATGTACTTGCAAAATTGGCAGAGTTAGTGTATGATTTCAAGAAATGTTTCGACCTTCGGCTTCGTCAGCTCAAGAGAGTTGAAGCATATCATTCTGAAATCTGATTTTAATGGGTTTTTGTTTTCATATTATTTAACACTATATAAGACACTTCTGGAAAGGTTTGTGTGACATTAGTCTATCGCCTTCCCTCGATGAGTCATGTCACGTGAAGCAGATAACAAAAAGTACTTCAGTCTTTTAAATTGTTCCTCTTTTGCTTGAGTTGTACTGATGGAAGTCCTTAACACAAATATAAAGTGATTTTATGACTTATGGGCTTTTAAAGATTTGGCTCCATATGAAATATCGCTAGTTTTGAGTACAATTCTTTAGTCAAATAAACAAAAAAATAAATTAAGAGTTTTTATAGGAAATAAAATGCTCTTTTCTGTTATTATATTAATTTTGAAATTAATTCTGTTTTTAGTACTAAAAACACAACTGAATTTTTTAGGGCCTGAAAAAATCTCCCAGGACCCTGATTTTTTTAAAAGCCCTTGGCTCAAATAAATGGTAAAATTCTTTGCTGGCACCCGGAGAGTATATTAATTCAATTATCCCTCAGTTGATAAATCATAAATTATGTCTGTCTGATAAATTATTTACTAAAGGAAGGATCTATTCGTTAATACAGACAAAATATACATTTGTTAATATCATATTTTATAGTCTATTGTAGAAATACGTTATGATAGTACATAAATTTTCTTTATCCCGATATTAGTCAAAAGCAAAAGTCAAATTTTATTTTCTAAATATTATTAGTATCACTAGACAGTTAAACTAAATTAATTATGTGTGTGACATTAGTCTATCGCCTTCCCTCGATGAGTCATGTCACGTGAAGCAGATAACAAAAAGTACTTCAGTCTTTTAAATTGTTCCTCTTTTGCTTGAGTTGTACT
>NNCF01130625.1:58382-71573 GCA_002313205.1 Laupala kohalensis
TTAAGACTGGGAAACTGTTAATTCAATGTTTCATGGGGGAAAACGAATTAAGCGAACACAAACATTATGGGTAACATAGCACAAAGAACATCTGGTCCATGTTGTCGACCGTGGCACAATTTTGTTGAGAGACGGGGATCTTCTTTGATGCAACGAATTTCGCATGATGCATGTGGCAACGTCAAGAGGAGACGCTGAACTGTGCAAGTTAGCTTTTCATTTTAAAGTCCTTATGATTATACTCACCAGAGCCTATCATTTCACGTGGGGTGAGGGGAGGGGGAGACTATATTCGGGTAAATACAGTACAAAATGTTTTAAACTATACAATGTGACGGTAAAATGAAAATAAAAATTACAAGCTAGCTTACTTGTCCTGCTTGGAGAAGCACTTGGTTCCTTGGGAGGCGATTTGTTGCGACCTGATGCCACAGTTCTGTTCTTAACAGTTGTCAATGAAATTGCCAATTCCTCAGCATTTGCAGCAGACGGACGTGTTTTTACTGGGTTGCACAGTGTTGTAGGTGGGCGTCCAACCTTTCCTGGAGTCTTAGCAGGTGAAGATGGAGCTCCTCTGATCCCCATCTTACACAATGACCTCCCTCTACTAGCAGGAGTAGCTGGTAGATGGGCAGGCAGAGAACTGGCAGCAGCTTTTCCTGTAATCAAAGCTCCCGGAGCCACTGCTACCACCTCCTCCTTTCTCTGGCGTGCTTCTTCCATTGCTAGCTGTCTTGCACTCATTTTTGGCCGAAGCATTCCAGTCGCAGCAGTATTTGAGGCAGTCCCAGTTACTGTAGATGTCTTGGAAGGAAGTGGCAAGGTCTCATCCAGCTGCAGCAGACGGGTCACTGCTCTTCCTGCAACAGGTACTGCTGCCCCTGCTACTAATATGGCCCCACGCAGTCGCGGTGTTGGAACTGAAGACGGCTGAGCAATTCTTGCCTCCTCCATAGATGTCACTATTGCTGCAGAGACACGTCTCAACTTGCCTCTTGGACTAGACACTTCCAGTGACTGCTTTATTGCTTGCTCTTTTCCATCCTTTTCTTTCACATACTTCTCTTTTGTCTTCTCCTTGGTCACTGCAGTTAACTTGTTCTTCGGTGGTCTTCCAGGCCCAGGCCCATCTCCTCTGACTTTCTTCTTGGGACCTTCAACAATCTCGCGAGGGGTTTGTGCTGAGTTTCCAGGTAGCCCATTTAACATACACCCAGGTTCATAAGTTTCTCGCCTTTTTCGTTTCCCAATAACGAGAGTTGCTGCACCAGTAGGCAGCAGAATGGGTGAAGGGGTTGAGACGGAAGGTTCTGGCCCTGAGGGCGGCTCAGAGGTCTGTGCTGTCATAGCGTTTCTACTAGCTTGAGTCTTCCGTTTAGGAGGTCGACCACGGCGAGCTTTGATACGAATTACTCCTGGGGTAACATTATCTTCCACATCCGCATGGTGTGATGTGTCTTCAGCTGGAGTCAATGTGGAACAAGATGAGAGAGATGGTTGTTTCCTTACAGATAACTTTGAGGCAGGAGGTTTTGGATCAGGTGACACCTCCACATTAGTTACCTCATTTTTCACTGCAGGAAGTGGAGGTGGGCTAGGACTAAACCGCACCTGTGAAAGAATAATAATTATAATTTTTAATTGAGATGAGATTTTGAAATTTATACATCTAATACTAAAAAGTCTTGCAAATATTATGCATCCAGACTCAAACACATTCTGAAGGACTGGACATAGAAATTTGCTGCTTATTAAACAAAACAACCTTTTTACAAGTCGTCTTCTACTGACTATGAGAAAGAAAAGATTTATGATGCATGAACATTTTATATACTTAATACAATAGATACTGTGGTAGTAGATATATTTAAATATGTAAGAAAACTAGATGAAAATAAAAGTGCAGGTCCTGATGGTAACCCACAAATTTTAATGACAAAAAAAGGGGGGGGGGCATATTCATTACTTTGTTGATTCTTAAAATATTTCTTGATTAATATTTAAATACAGGTTTCATGTCACTTATATGGAAAGAAGTACCCAAAACACAGATTCACAAGCAAGCTAGCAAAAAATGAAATTTCTAATTATAGTTCAATATCAATAATGTGCTGTTTTCCAAAATGTTTTGAAGCTATTATTACAGATATATTAACATTTATTTTAATGACATTCTTATCTCCCAAACAATTTGGATTTATAAATAAAAGAAACAAATCTTGTTTGCTATACTCAATACATTCTGGAATCATTAGACAAAGGTTACTAAGTTGATAGTATATATACAAATTTCTGTAAGGTGTTTGACACAGTTAATCATTCAATTCTATTAATTAAGCTTTAATCTTTAGGCATTACCAGTTCTTTACTGCACTGGTTTAGTAGTAATCTTCCTGATAGAATGCAATGTTGACGTTAGAATGCAATTTGCAAAATACAAAAATTTCATTTATGATGCAGCTGAGGTATCATCTGGGGTATTACAAGGTTCACACCGTGGCCTTTTATTATTCAATATGTTTATTGATGACATAACTTATAATCTTGTGAATGCTTCAGTTTTATTATTTGCTGATATGAAAATTTTCAAAAGCATTAAATCAAACACAGATATCGCTGAACTTCCAGAATGTTTGGATGTAGTTCATAGTTGGTGTTGTTCAAGTAATTTGCAGCTGAATACAAGCAAATGTAAACAAATAAGCTTTTCAAGAGCTAGACATACATCTATACACTCGTATAATTATAGTACAGATGGTGTCATTCTGGAAAATGTTATGCCTATCCAAGATTTAGGTACAACATTTGATTCCAAAATGAGTTTTGATGAGCATATAAATAAAGCTATGCACACATTAAGACTTATTAGGAGAATATGTAAAGACTTTTAACTCGTTTAACATTGAAAACTTTGTATGAACAACTAGTTTTACCAATTTTGTTGTATGGCTCTGTTGTTTGGACACCACATGCATCCACGAAAATGAAAAGACTTGAAACTGTACAGTATAATTTTTTTAAGAATAATCTTGTCAAGACTAATCTTACTGGGTCCTTTTATTACTATATATTATATCCCGTTAATATCCTTATATTAACATGACTATTGCCTCATATCAAATTACTAGAAATATTCACCAATTCAATTGCAGCATATGAAAAATTATATGAATTTTATATATGACTTAAGTCAACTTATTGATTGCCCAGATATGTTGAATCGATTGACTTTTAAAGTTCTGATGAAAAACTCCAGATACAAAAATACTTTTGAGTTAAACCACTACAAAACAAATTATACAATGAACTTTAACTAGAATGTGCAACACTATTAATTTAAATATATGATATTTGACGTGTATTTACATAGTATCTCATATACAGAACACAGTCATCAATGAATATTCTTCATTTTATATTATAAAAAGGAAAAATAGATAAAAATTTCCTCTATTTTTGTTATAATGGTATACATCTACTCATGTTATGATCTAATATATGTCATGAACTCATTTAAGTAAATGAATTGTAATCCATAAATTAGAAATAAATAAATATTAATGGCATCATCACAAACCGGCACCTGTCACAACAATGGGAGACTGCACTGTTCTGTATGACCAACAAATTCATACTGATCTTGAAGTCATGGCGAATAAACTTGATATTGTCATAAGAAGTTTTAGAAAGAAAACATGTTTGTTGATTGATGTATCAATACCTTCGGATCAGAATGTTGTATCAAAAGAAGCAGAAAAAGTTTTGAAATTCAGGAATATCTTCATTCAAATGAGTACTATCTGTGATGTTAAAACAGACATAATTCCTATCATCCCTGGGGTTTTGGGAATATCACAAAAAATTTAAATAAAAACCTAGTTAAGATCCCAGATAATGCTAAAGACAGTGACGTGCACAAACTGCATTACTGGGAACAGGTTACATCTTGCGCAAGGTACTTTCAAAGCATGAAATTGGAAAGTCAGATCCTGAGAAAACTGGTTGCAACCTGGACTGTCCGACAAATAATGTCGACGCTTACATCAACAGTTCTGAAGAAATTATGAAACTAATAATAATAATAATCCTGTGCAGGTGCTAGTCCTCCAATGGGTGCCTCCCCAGGTGGTGGAGAGGGGAACGTTCCCCCTCGGGTGAGTACCAGGGAAATAAAATACCCGGGGTGGACCTGACTACTTAGACGGTAGACTGTGGTTCCGACTGTCAACCTGGGAAGTACCTTCACTGCATTTCTGTGCAGAGCAGGCCCCTTATCCCAATACCATCCACATTTCTTTCCTATCTACCATCATCCTATCTTTCCTATCCATTTCTTTTCTTCCCACCCTCACCTGACCCAGGTGGGGGTGTACGCCAAGGGTCCCTGGCAGTACGGTGGGATGGAAAACTTCAAATTAAAAACGACCGTGTGGAGGATCAAAGCTTACGGTGCAGGAGATTAGATCCCCAGTACTGGCGATCAGGGGTGCGCAAGCAGGCCCCAGGGGGTGTTGTCAACCAGCTACTGCAATGCTGAAGATGTGGTCCACTTTGCATCTTTGACAGATAATGCCTCAAGAAGAAATCCTTTAGGGAGGAGCTCCAAGATTCTGAGGTCCCCCTCACATGGTACTCCATCTACATCAAAGTAGGTCGAGAAGAGAAGGATGAACACAAGAAGAAACCCATAGGAGAACACCAACAGTTCATTGCACAGATGAAGATATCTTCAAGAGCCTAGGTGAAAAGCTTCAGGAAATAGAAGATTACCAGAAAGCATTGGTTGAAAGAATCCTTCAGAATTTAAACATTGTTAACAGCAACTTACTGAAGAGCAACCCCATGATAATGAAGGATTCCAAAGTGAAGGTCATAGGTGAGGTAGATATCTTAAGAAACAGATGTGTGGATATTGAAGAGGAAAGGAAGGAATGTTCCAATGCCTTGGGTATCCTAGAAAAGTGGGTGATGACAGCAGGGAAAACCACCCTGATGAAGACACTGACCAAGTCTAACACACAGGCTTCAAAAAATCTGACCCGACCCTGAAACTTGATCTCAACTGAGTAAGAAAAGATCATTAAGTCCACCATCGGTAGAAGAAAGATGATGCAACGAGACAGAAAAAAATAAGGTGGATGAAGTAGAACAAGAAGAGATGAGTGGGTGGCAGGAACCTTCTGAGCATTGCAAGGGGGAGAGAGAGACAGAAAACAAAAACCCTAATGAAAGAAGCCCCTGACAAAGTTCGAAAATCCCTTAACCAAGTGATCAAAGTCACAGCTAATGAAGGAGTTTCCTATGTCGATATTTATTTATTTGCACAGGCAATCGCCCAATTTACAATTTGTAGTGAACATTCGGTTTTCAACATTCTCCACAAAGGAGCATTTACAGAAAAATTAGATTTCCCAATCGAAATATAAAATGGTACTTGATATTTTAGGTCTGAGGTTTCTCGTTGGTATTTTCTGATAGATTTCAAATAACTAATATTCAATAGTTTAGCTATATGACTGTAATTATGGGATTCTCTTTGTGAAGGTAATTTCAGAATCTATGCAGCATAGTCGAACAATTTGTGCTCAATAGAACAATTTGTGCTCAATATGCATAAGGAGATCAAAGTTGTGATGCATAAAATAATGTAAATTTCACAATAGTATCACACATTATTTTAAGACTTAAGGATTTGTAAAATTCAATAGTAGTTCTTCTAATAAAGCCCAACATTCCATCTGCTTTGGCAATTATATATTAAATGTTATCATTTAACTTCAATTCAGTATCAAAAATAACACCTAGATCTTTAAATGTATCAAGAATTTCCAGTCCAATGTTTTTAATATTATACTGATATGGAATCTCTGTTTTCAACCTGGAGAATCTCATAATTCCACATTTCTTAATATTTAAACACACACCATTTACATAAATTATTCACATTTTCTTGCAATTTTCTACAATCTTCTATTGAATTAATTTCACAGAACAATTTTAAATCATCGGCAAACAAGAGAAAATTACACGATGATAGAGTACAATTAATATCTTTTATAAATATTAGAAATAGAAAAGGTCATAGATGTGAATCTTGAGGAACACCAGATGTAACATGAACATAAGATATAACATAGATATCTCTGGACACAGAACATTTGTGTATGACATTTTGGAATCATTATTCAAGTAGGTTTTCAACCAGTCACGTAAATTCCCATGTTTGCCGAAGATTTCCATTTTACCAACCAGCAAACTAATATTTACTGAATCAAAAGCTTTAGAAAAATCAGTAAATATCATACCTACTTAGTTTATTGTCCCCATGTGATTATATGCAGTTTATAACTGCTTTTTAGACAATCAAATATTTATTATGTTATGTTAAATGAAAATGGGCGACGGGACAGAGATTCGAACTCGGGACCTTGAGTTTAGCGCACTCATGCGCTTACCAACTGCGCCACCCCGTTCGCCTCCCAGAATGAAATGGAAGACGGACCCGGGAGGCGAACGGGATGACGCAGCGTGCTAAGCTCAAGGTCCCGAGTTCAAATTTCCCATCTCCCATTTTCATTTCACATAACATAATTAATCTGTTACCTGGCAGTGAGGTTCACCGCAATTTAAGAGATTTCTATGTGAATAAAAGATTTCTTACTTGACAATTTTGACCCCCGAGTGGATCTTTTGTTTCTAAAACCATGTTGCTTGTTGAACAAAAAGTTTTTTAGTAGTGGTGTAAGTACACGGGTTATCAGAGATTCAAATAGATTAGGGATTATTGATAACATCGAGATAGGTTTAATGTGGGAAATTATAGGCCTATCGCCTGATTTATGAATAGGCATTACATAACTTTTTTTCCACACGGAAACAACCTTTCTCTCAAAGATTTTTCAAAAAAATGATGAAGAATGGGTGTTAAGTTAAATTTACAATTTATTAACAGAGATGGAGGTATAACATCGGGTCCTGGCCCTACACCTGTCTTTAGTTTATCAATTGCCTAGAAAATCTCCTGTTGTGTAAACTCGAGATTTATTTATTTTTAACAATAGATTCTTATAACAATTTACTGGATTTAACATAACCGAGTCAAGATTGTACATTGATTCAAAATAATTAGCAAAATATCACCACCATTTTCAGCAACTTCATTTTCGTAGTACACCATATTTGGAAGATCATCATTACCTCTTCCGGAATTCATGAATTTCCAAAATGACGTATTATTTGATTGGATTGATGGATTCTGTTTTACGTACATAATTGGTATAATCTTGAGTAGTTCAGAAAATTGAGCATAACTCAACAGTTTGTTTAGAACTGAAATGTTCTGCTGATTTCAATTTCAATAATTTTCTTAGTTCTTTAGAATACCTTTGTGGATAAGATGGGCATATAATCTTTTTTTGGTACAACTTTATCAATCAAATCGTACAACACTTCATAAAAATAATTAACAGAATCATCAACTGAATTTTGAGAAAAGTACGACATTCAATCTATCGAGCATAAACCTCGTTCATACAATCAGTTAATTCAAAGTTATATTTAGTATTACTTGTTCCCATGATATCATTCATTTCACTGGTATGTAACAGAATTTCAACTACAGAATGATATGAGTCTAACAGAACCATTGTGTATATCAACTTCATTAATTTACATGTAACATCATCAGCAAATACCAAGCCTAAAATTTTCCCTTTATGTTTTTAATATTATTTACCTCTATTAAATTAGTACAATTTATCAAATTTTGTAACAATGAACTCGTCAGCAATTTCTCAGTTGAACTACCTTCACACCTACAGATAACACCATCGCTTGCGATGAACATTTTGGTGTAGTATGTATGTATGTGTATATATATATACATATATGTAGGTATTTGGACTCTTCTCTTGTAACTTCAAAAAAATTGATGTGGAATCCTATCAATATTCCTAATTGAATTGTAGTTACCCTGATGAAGACACCAATCAGTGTCGAAACGTTGGTGATAATCAAGAAAAGTATATATAATTGATTGTCTATAATAATTTGGATCCGCATACCCTATTGCATAAAAATTATAATTAATATTTGAGAACCAAATTAAATATTCTAGCATCACATTCCAAATATGACAAAAGTGATTATCAAATAACAAAGTCATAAAAAAACATAGTTCTGTTTATCACTTACTTGTGGTTACATACTAAGTTTTAAATTCATTGATCATGTGATCATGGTGTTTTGCTGAAGGCAACAGAATAAATGTATTCCTTAAAACAGTGCCTGGTCGTTTTTAGCAATGTTTTTGAAAAATATTAATAACTCATTATATTTTGGATATAAAAGCTTGAAATTTTTAAATGTTGTTACAAACATAATAGTAATCATTTGCTGAATAAGAATTATTTTTCACACTTTTAGTTTATTGTATAAAAATTAGTAAAGTCGACATATCAGGAAAAGTTGTGAAATTTTTTTTTTGAAACATTTCTGCTATTTTAAAAGTAATATTCATTCTTAGAACTATTTTTCTTATTCAAGTATATGTACAAGAACACGGCAAGTTTTATGGTGTTAATGATTATTTTCTATGATTTTTTTGTGCCTTCTACTGCAGTTCAAAGTGAGGGGTCTATAATAAAAAATCCGATAGTAGTGAACTCCTCAGTAAGAAGATAAATTATATATTAATGAAATCTTGAGAAGGTCTAAAACTAATCCAAATTTCCATTAAAACACAATTTTTAAATTCTTTCTTGAATTTATAGAGATTTTATTTTTAATAAATTATCTTGTAACTTAATTAGTAGCTTGGGAATTTTAATTTTTAATGTTCTCTCCCCATATTAAAAAAAATAGATTGGAATTATAAAAAACTTATTTTTTTCTTCCAGTGACATGTTCATGTTCTATTATGGTATATCAGGAGAAATTGTTTGGCAAGATAAATTCCATGAAGGCTGAAAATAACACCCAAGACACAAGCACAATATGGAACGAGTTCCAAACACAAGCATCGCCAAATCCTAGGTGTATCGAAAGGCAAACTCAGCACCAACAAGAAAACCCAGGATTTCTAACTTAATAAATACATCAACGATGCCTCTGGAAATCTATTAACATTGGACAAAGATAACAACAACAGATGGCAAGAGTATTTTCAACTCTTTAAAATGAGGAATTTCCACAAGAGCTTTTAATGCCAGCCCTCTATGTACTTGGATCTATTGCGGTTATCACACCATCTGAAGTGAAAATTGCCATAGGTGGTCCGAAAGAAAAGCAAAGTTACAGGCCCTAATGAAATCCCAACAGTTTTGGAAGAAGGCGTGTACAGTTGGAGCTAACTGTTGGACTAACTCATTCAACCTAATTCTATCACAGGGAAGGATGCCAGATATGTGAAGACTCAGGGACATGATACCATTTTATAAGAACAAGGGAAATGTAAATGAATGTGGGTACTATAGAGCCATTAATTTAACGTCACATACCCTAAAGAGTAATTATTAAAAGACTTAATCTTGTTAACATTACCCCAAACCAGTGTAACTTTGCTCTTGGAATGGGCACTATGGATGCAACACATTCTTTAAGAATACTGATGGAAAAATATAAAGTATTGAAAAAGGATCTCCACCTTATCTTTATACCCCCCAGGGGACTTACATCTAGTAAGTACGTGTTTGGTGAACACGGGGCCCCGAGCTGAGTCTGGCATTACTTCCACTTACTTGTGCCATGCTCCTTCCTTTCTCTTTTCTGACCTCCCTTGGTCACCTCTTGTTCTTTTCGATCCCGACGCTATTGGGGCTAGGGTATCTTTCATTTTCCTCATTCCTCTTCTTTTTTTTTTTTTTTTTTAATGTTTCTAGTAAAAGTCATGTGATATGTTGGAATTTGTGTTTAGAGTTGTAATGCAGGAGGGTTTTTAGTGGGTATGGCTGAGTCTTTCGGCGAGTCCCACACGCGGGAAGAGTCATGTCGGCTCTCCCTAGTGCGTAACTGCATTTTCCCTACCTGTATAAGTTTTAAGGGCTCTAATGACCTCGCTGTTGATGAGCCCTAAAGCCCCACAAAAAAAAAAAAAAACAACAACAACAACAACAACAACAACAACAACAACAACAACAACAACAACCTTATCTTTATAGACCTAGAGAAGGCTTTCAACCAAATACTGCATCAGTTCATACAGCAAGCACTCAAGAACCCAACTAACACCTACGAAATATATCAGTACGATACAAGATATGTATAGTGACATAATTACCCGAGTAGTCTAACTTCAAAGCTGTTAATTAGGTGAGAGTTGTCGAGTGCATCAGGGATCCGCCCTGAGCCCCAGGCTCTTCAACATCGTTATGGACTACATCACCAAAATCTTCAAAAACCGGCTCCATAATCACTTCTGTATGCTGACGTAGTTCTAATTGAAGAATCGTTGCATGAAATTCAGAAGCCTTGAGACATGGCAAGTAGTTTGGGATGCAGGGGTTTACAAGTGAGCTGACAGAAGATGGAATACATGCATTGCAATTTCTCTGGCAATAACAGCAACAACCAGGCACCACCTACCATCAAAGGAATTCCCTTAAATAAGGTCAAGGAATTCAAATACCTTGGATCCATTGTCAACACTAGAGCAAACACAGAAAGAGACATAGAGAACAGAATTAAGACAGGCTGGCACAAATGGAGGTTGCTCTCTGGTGTTCTCTGTACAACTAAAGGTTCTATGTACAAATGAGCTGTAAGACTGACCATGCTCTATGTGATCAGAGTGCTGGACAGTAAGGAAATGTGACGAACAAAAACTGTGTCATGGAAATGAAAATGCTGCAACAAGCAGACGGGGTTATGAAACTCGATAAAATCCTAAACAAATATATTAAGAGAGACATTCAAAGTCGCTGAAATAAAAGATAAAATGAAAGAGAATCATGTGCACTGGTATGGGCACGTAATGCACCGAAATGAAGACCGTATGATAAGACAGGTGATAGTTATAGATGAAGGTATAAGATCCAGAGGACGCCCACCGACCACCTGGATGTGAACCATTTTAAAAAATATGTTGATGTTGGGCCTAACGCCAGAAATGACTCAGAATCACAAAGAGTGTGAAAAAGTATCAGCACAAAATGTGGTGAAAAAGTATCAGGAGGGTCGACCCCAAATAGGGAAAAAGGCCAGGGGATTGACTGATTGATTGGTTCTCTTTGTATGTTAAAAATTCTTCTAAGCTTCTTTTTGTTCAACATCAACTAAAAATCATACATTTATGAGAAATTCAAGATATTTACCGATTTGTATAGATTACTAGTTATTATGGTTCTAATAATCCAGACATTTGTCAACTATGTTATGTAATTTTTGTATATTGTCTAGATGTGACTTAGAAACAGAGCCCCATATAGAAATTCCATATCTAATAATACTGTCAAACAATGCATAATACATCGTAAATTACTTCAGGAATTCACAGTGGAGTAACTACAACAAATTATAGTAAAAATTCTTCAGCCACACACCCCACTTACTGTATTTACCTGAATATAGTCCCCACTTTTTTCCGAAGAAGAACGAGGAGGAGAAGAAGAAAACAACACCACACGCACACACTGTGAGATTTGAATAATTTTATAATTAAACAGCAGGAATCAGCCTTCTTTGGGCATTTCAAATACGGAGAACGAGCGACGGAGCAGGGGAGGAGAGCCTCCTCACTCCACAAAATTTAAAAGTCTACCGTTGAGCAGTGCGACAAAGAAAACACTCACATCTGGCAAGAGTGCAGTGACCCACGACAAGCTAAGACCTGTTGGAGAAAGATTTTACTGCTGTATAGAAATCACAGGCAACTGAGGGTGTGGGTAGACGACCCACTCCGGTCGTATAACTGAGGGACGTTAAAGAGATTACTTACGTCGTAATGCGCTTATGCGAGAAGATTAGTGCGGAACTTGTTGTAAAAAAGGGGCCCAGAACTGTGGACTTGATTATTGTGAAGAGGGGCCAATTATCACAAGAGAACTCCGCCTAATTATCTTATTTTGTCATCAATGTAACAGCCTTTTCAAGGAGAGCGAGTTCTTGTAAATTCAGTGTCTTTTTATTTTTGTTGAAGGAGAAATTTTTAATGTTTGTTTTAGAATTTAAATCTGATTAAAATTAATGTTTGTGTTGAAGCCGAAGTCGGCGATCACGTCAGTGCGTTTTCATGTTAACGTTGACGGGAAGATATGTGTGCTTTTTGGGGGATTGCATGAGGGTTTTTCTCATTATTGTATATGATTATGTTATTAAAGTTAATGAGTTAATTTGTCACAAAGCGTTTTCCTACACGTGGAACCCCAGTGTGGTTCTCTCCCTTAGGTAAATAATTACGAACCCAATTACTAGTGGAACCGTGAGATAGAGCTAGTCGAGGCGCCTTACTTTTAATTATTATAAACAATTAAATTTTCATTCCGCCACAACACACACACAAATCCTCGGGGGGACTGTATTAGGAGTTTATGACGGGGAAACTGCTAATTGAAAGTTTCGTGGGTGATAATGAGTTGAGCGAACACAAGTCGTATACAAATACAAAACACAAAGAACATCAATCGGTGATGGCGGGGTTTGACCCTCATTCGAAATACAAACCGAACTGGTCCACGTCGTCTAGGAATGACCGATTGCCGTCACTGTGCCAACCGTGACACACGGTTTTTTCGAGAGACGGGAATCTTCGAAACAACGAAAGCTGGGCGATCAAAGATGCTTTGACGCTAACATCAATCTGCGAGTTTTAAATAATGCTCAGGCACATAGAAATAAAGCAGAAGAATGAGAAATTGAAAAATGAAGTTGAGCAGAAGTTCGCGTGGATCTGGCGAAGTCAAGATAAGAAGTTGAACTTCATCAGTTAGCTTCTCAAGTACTTTTGATTATACTTACCAGAGCCAACCATTTCACATGGAATTTTGAATAAGCATTTCCCTTCAGAAAGACTTTGATTTTACTCAATTTTATTTTGTTTCTAAATTTTGCTTCCTAAAATAAACGGGGGACTATATTTGTGTAAATACAGTAATTAAAATTGCATGTGTATATGTCAATATGATTTAAATGTTTTTTTTTTTTTTTTTTTTTTTTTTTTTTTTTTTTTTTTTTTTTTTTCTTTTTTTTTTTTTCCAA
>NNCF01130625.1:75569-86103 GCA_002313205.1 Laupala kohalensis
GGAGCAGCCGACACCATCCGCCTGCTTCGACCCGTCGGTAAACACAGGGATACGATCCCGGTGTTTGTAGAGGATTAGCTGAAAGTATACCCTCAACATCGGAGCTGGAGTGTTCAAATTTCAAAATGGGAAAGGTATGAATGAAACGTGAGGAAAAAATTCACATGCTCTTGAAAACTCAGTCTCAAATAAAAAGTTAGTTAAATGAATTCTACTAAAGACTTGATATGGTTATTTTTATTTTATATGTACAAGTTTTGAATCTAAATTTATAAGATATTTGTACTGTATATTAAAATGTAAAATCTTACAATCATGATTTGGAGATCAATTCATTATTAGCATAAAAAAATTGGTAACCTGGTTAGGCTGACTAAACATGTCCCACGTTAAAACTAATTCTAAAAGCAAATTTTGTACTTATTTGATGTAAAACGATATTACGTACATTAAGATGTTGTGACACTGAAGATACACAACCATTTTTTTCAAGTTTGGCTATGATTTTTATTGGAAACTACACCATTTTGCATTTTTACCCTTAGTGTTCTGAAACAACAGTTTCTTTTCTCTTTTGATGGTTAGAAAACAGATATGAATTGTCACTGATCATTGTATATCACAACTCCGTTTATATCAGCGGTAGCGGTACATTTGTAGGACAAAAAACATGATATTGATGGAAATGTAAGATTGATGAAGAACATTGGTGGGCATTTTGAACTGATGGTGTGGGAATGACTGTTCATTCATCTACTCAAGGTCTGATCATTAAATTTTGAAGTTCTCTTGGAGAATAATTTGATTAAAAAAATTCATCAACCCGTTTGTCACCAGAGGACCATCGGATCAACAGTCAGCAGAGGTTATGGATGGAAGTATAATTTAATCAAAAGGCATACCTTAAGGTTCCCCTGTGAAAACTTTCCTGGAGCTGCCCCTGCTTTCTTTTCATGGATCTCATTAAAAAAAGTGAATAAGTTTAATTTATAATAATAGGGACGTGAAGGAAGTATGAAATATGACAACTCTGGAAATTAAAGTAATCAACTCACACTAGCCAATTTCTCAGAGGTTGCTGAGAATATATTTGGAGAGGAAATAATGTTTAATAGACACACCACACCCTAGGTACCAACCTGCGTTTTGCGCTTACGTCCACGTCGTGAGGACACAAGAGGGGTGTCTTCAGTAGCTGGGGGACAATGTTTCTGTGTATTCGTGGTGGACATTGGAGTGGTAACATTGGCCATTGTTTCGCTGCGTCGGGAAGACAGAGTCAACGTGGGCTTTGGTGTAGATGCAGCCGGTGCAATCAAATCCGTCTTCGATGCTGCAGTTGCAGGGGTCCTGGAAGAAGCATTTGGAGTAGCTATTGTTTTTGGGGATAGCAGAGATGGCGCTAGAGATCGAGACGCCGGTAGTGCATCACACAAAGTGTCCTCTTTCTCAGCTTTCTTCAACTCGCCATCACTCTCGTCTTCGTCATCATCATCATCATCATCATCATCATCATCATCATCATCATCGTCCTGGAAAACAAGTGGAATGTTTTCTGTTGAACTCTAAAACACTACACAAACTCTGATACAAATTGTTAACACACTCAAAAGAAGAATTAGATAAAAAGAATCAGTAAGACTACATGCACACCTATGAAAACACGGAGCTGTCTTCGGACTGTCTTTAGAGTTAAACTGAAGACAATGTTAAACATTTTGTGATGTACATTGTCTGTCTGTCTGTCTGTCTGACCGTCTGCCTGTCTGCCTGTCTGCCTGTCCGTCTGCCTGTCCGTCTGTCTGTCTGTTCATCTGTCTGTCTGTCCATCTGTCTGTCTGTCCATCTGTCTGTCTGTCCATCTGTCTGCCTGTCCATCTGTCTGTCTGTCCATCTGTCCGTCCGACTGACTGACTGACTGACTGTCTGACTGTCTGACTGTCGGTCAGTCAGGTCAGTCAGTCTTCGGACTGTCTTTAGAGTTAAACTGAAGACAACGTTAAACATTTTGTGATGTACACTGCTGACCAGTCAGACAGTCAGTCAGTCAGTCAGTCCAGTCAATCAGTCATACCGCAGACAAAGAAGGGGATTTATTTCAATGCACCTTAAATATCACTACCTCCTTGTCGTCGCCATGGAAGGGCTGCACAGAGGTGACAAGCGGAGTCCAACGCAGACACTCAGGATCAAGTGTTATCCGAGTGCGCGATCGGGCAACACGAACTGCATGGTCCTTCACGCGTGCCCAGTCCACACACAGAATAAGCCCTCCTCCGCCACTCCCCGTCAGCGCTCCCGGTCCCCCCACCGGGGAGCTGTCCGTTGGTAAAGCAGACAACCCCACCTCTGTTCCCGTCCCCGGTAAAGCTGTCGTTCCAGAAGGACACAAGGTTCGCACCATGCCTGTGAAAGACAATGGTTTGTTCAAAGGACAAATAATTATTACTCACGAAATCATAATTATGGTTTTAATAACAAAGATTCAGGCATTTTTCAGTGTGATTGTTGCCTGTACATGTACAAATAAATAGGTAATAAAATAAATATTAATTATACCACAGCGTAGTGTATTCCTTACATCCACGTAAGATGGTTCTATTGGGACAATTCAAAAGAAACTTACAATTTAACAACTTGAAGATGTACAATTAAAATACTCAAGTACAAATAAGAATTGTTTTGGTCCACCTGTCGGCCATCCATCCAGCTCACTTCCAGTATGTCAACATATCTACATATCCAAACAGTACAAACAACAATTGCATTGTGTTAGTTCTCAGTAACCTGAAATAACCAGCACTTACCAAGCAGTTGTAGAGTAGTGGCAACATCATGACTGTACATTCCAGTCTCGTGGCTGATGGCTTCTACAGACAATTTCCTGCCAGCATCACAATTGAAAGTCCCCTCTTCTGTGTGTGGTAAGTGATCATACAAGTACTCAAGTACTACAGACTTCCAGTAAGCATGATATGACACACGACCCAGGTCAGATAGTGGCTTCTCTGGAGTGCCAGGTTGACCCTCACGTTTTGACAATAAGTAGCCTGGACATAAAATTAGGAAGTGATTATGGCAGTAAATAAGTTTAAACAACATTCAATGACCACAAATAAACTATTGTCCACATAAAGCTTGAATTCCTAGTATTTCAGTACTTAATCTATGAAAATAAATGTCTCCCACCAGTTATTGCTAGGTCAGTTTCAGTAAAATTCCATACCAGAGTGTGTTAAATATTAGGTTCCAAATGATTTAGAAACACTACAGAAGAGACTGGAGATCTTAATTTAACTTAGCAATATCTATAACCACTCTCAATGCAATATCGACAGATACAGCAGGATTCATCATAAATAAGTTATGAATATAATGTGTTGCAAAATTCAGCACCAGAAAATAAAGCTAGCTATTTCAACTTTCTGCCCAGCCTATATTACAGATAACAACCCTCCCCAAGCAACAAAAAAGGATTGGTATAAAAACATCACTTGTCCACAAAACATAAATAACATAGTATAATGATACTAGATAAATGTTGGCACGATATTGCTTATTGATATTACTTATACCCTGAAGGGGCATGTGATCCAGGTTCACCGGAACAGGCTGGGTGGGAGCTGCGTACGGACTTGGGAGTCAAGGCAGGTGGTGCAGTGGACAGCACAAAACTGTGACCAGAGCAAAAGGTCCCGGGTTCGAGTCCCGGTCCGTCATAATTTTCACCTGGCCATTGACGATGCAAACACTCCTCCACGAGTAGGTACTTGGAAGTTGCAAGTTGAAAATAGACCATCTAATTTCAGGATAAATCATTTGGGCTGAGAATGAGTATTTGGAAAGGTAAAACAGAGTATGTTCATATATACATTGGCATATATGTAAAGATTTTGGGTTCACTGTGAAAGATAACTGGTATGAACACGAATCTAGTTCTGTGAACTCCAATGAGAAAGCCACAATCCTCTGGGACCAACCAATAAATACTGACAGGATAATCAATGCAAAAAGGCCTGATATTGTTCTGAGGGATAAGGAGAGTAAGGAATGTCTTCTTATTGATGTTTCTGTTCCCAACAACATGAATGTTGTGAGCAAAGAGACAGAAAAACTGCTCAAATATAAAGACCTGTCTATTGAATGCCAAAGAATGTGGGGAAGGAAGGCAAAAGTCTACCCTATTATTATTGGAGCCATGGGAACAGTGAGCATATTCTGGGGACAGCTCATGTTATTCAGAAAGTGTGAACCCAAAACTTTCTCGAGGAGACTCAGCCTTGGGGATGTAGAACTTCCTTGGACGTGTACTGAAATACTCACCAGCTATGTTGAGAAGAAAGTCCATGATGGAGGTGGAGGTGGTAATGGTGGAGGTGGTGATGATGGTGGAGGTGGTGTTGATAATGATAATAATAGCCATTGGAACAAAACACAAAAATCCCTTCTTCAACTGGTAAAACTTTGAAAAAGTAATGGTTACATACTAAAATGGATGAGAAACCGTCCATAGCCTTGACGTTGGTACTGAGGCATCGTCATGATGCAGGACACATTATATTTTTGTTGACAATGCTTCTCTTTGCTGAAGTAGCCAACTAAGTGGCAGCCCTGAAAAGAAATAAATAAAAAAATACTAATAAAATGTTCTTAAAACAAACAGTAGATAATATTATACTACAATTCACATCCATTGCAAAATCAAATGAAATACATAATTATAGACTTACGACCTATAACAGATGAACAGTATATATTTAAAATGTTGAGAGTTTTAAATCACAAATATGTACTGTTTGTCCATTAAAGGTTAAAGGTTATTTATTTGATTTGTAGATAATATTAAAAATACCTTGATATTCAATTATCTTCCACATTTAAAACTGCAAAAATATGTTTTATTTGACAATATCAAATAATTACATATAAATTAAAAAAATAAATACACAAAAGTTCTCATTCTTTTCTACTTTCTTACCTTGCTATCATTTTTGGTAAGAACATAAAACAGGAACGGTTCAACATCATAATACAAAGTCTTGTGATCTAGAAATAGTTTTGCTAGCAGGCACAAGTTCTGGCAGTAAATCTTATTAACATTTCCATCCACTTCAAAAACTGAAATGTCACCATGACGATATATCTCCGTTGCTGGTGGATGTCTCCAACCACATTTATCCTGGTGACGTTCCAGCACTGCCTTGCTCTTTGTGTATTTTAAGCAGAATTCACACAGGAACAACTTTGGTAGCCTACGGGAAACAATAGCATTTGAATCAAGTCAAAATAAGTTTTGTTAAGTGAACTATTAATAAAACAACATACTTTTAACACATTTGCTCATCTCTTGAAAATGTGACACTTGTAAAAATAAGGAAATCCCAGTCCTAGTTACATTTGTTTTCAGAAACAAAATAGTGACAATTTTTCCCCAATACTAGATGTTTCATTTACATATTTTTACATATTTAAATCATTAAGACATGTTTTGCTACATTGACTATACATCAATCATCATGCTCTGTTGAAAAATGAGCAGGTTGATTGTTTATTTCTGCCTGTTGTTGGTTAGTGTGCAACCCAGTACAGGGTTAAGTTAAGAGTCAAAAATGCCTAAAACCGCAATTTCTGCTAAAGTTAGTGTAGCTAAATATCTCCACGAGTTTCCCAATGAAATATTCAAAGGTGATGGAAATGTTTTATTCTGTTGAAGTTGCAAAAAACCTGTTTCTACCACTCAGCATTTCCTAATCATCCAGTATACAGCCACAACTTAACACAAGGAAAACAAAAAGAGAAAACAGAATTGGCAGCTAAGTTTCATAACAATAGCATCAACATCAAGTAAAACAGGCAAGTCTCAGTTTCATATGGCATTATGCTGTTTTGGTTCAGATTGATATCCCCATTCACAAAATCATCAACCTGATTTCAAAGAGATTTTGCAAAAGTAAACAGGAAAGAAAATTCCTGACAAGACCACTCTGAGGAAAAACTCCCTGCCTGGCATCTACACTGTATCTGAATCCTCAGTAGAATCCGAAACTACATTCAATCTGGACCAATTTGGGTGTCCATTAATGAGACAATGGACGTTGAAGGAAGGTACATCGTAAATGTAATTGTCAGGAAATTACACAGCAATTCATTTTCCAGACCATTCCTTCTCGAGTGTCAGGTATTGAAAAATGTAACCACGAAACCATAGCTTAATTTTTCAACCATTCTGTAAACACAAAAAATATTGCAATTTTTGTGCGATGCTGTGGCAAAAGCAGGAAAGGCACTTAAAGTGATTTATCCAAAACTGATTCACTTCTTCTGTGCTGCTCATGCCTTTCATTGTGTAGCTGGAACAGTGAGAACTGAACTTCAACACATTGATTTATTGATTTTGACTGTGAAATTTCTTTCCCTAAAAGCTCCAAGCCAGAAATAGGTGTTAAAGGAGACATATCCTGAGTTATGTTTACCTCCTTAACAAGATGGAGCACTTGGTTTAGAGGTAGGTGACTACTGAAGCAGTGACTTTTAAGGAAATAAAAAAATGTCATTTCAAGCTTGGATAAAGATACAGCTGCTATTTCCTGTGCTGAAAAGCTGATGGAGAAAAGTAATTTGAAAAATGATTTAGCATTCACCTCTAGCAACTGTACTTTTTTGGGAAAAATATATTTCAGTTGGAAAAAAACACAAGATGTTAGGAACAATATAAAGATAAAAATACCAGATGTTAGCAACAAATATCCTGGATGGAAAGATATTGTTAATTTCTTATATACTCAGCAAAAAAGATTTAACTAGACAGATGGGCGTTGAACTTACTCCTTGAGAAATAGCATCCTTCCTCATCGCACCAATCACATTGATGTTGAACAATCATTTATTACGAAAAGCTTACATATTCTCAGTTCATAGTCGGTTAAATTGTAAATTAATTTCAAATGAAGTGATGTGCAGTTTAATATATTGTTTATAATCTTATACAGTTCACAGGAGCCTGTGTGATCTATACGATTTCAAAGTACTAAGATTCACAAATTTAGAAATGCCTCTGTAATCATGTGTTATTTGGGGATTTTGTAGTTCAAAGTGGTATGCAAGATAACTGAGGAATCTATTTTATACATTTTCTATTCCCTTAATATGAATTTCAAAGTGGGGAGACCATATTACAGAAGCATACATGAGATTAAGTTTTATCAAGGTGTTATAAAGCGTTATAAAAGTTTGAAAATTACAAAAATCAGAACTATGTCTCTTTACAAATCATAACATATTCATACTTCTATTGATGACATAATCAATACGATATGTTAATGTCAATTTTTGTATTGAATATAACTCACACATCTTTTGTTTGTGTACAATGATCTAAACATGTATCATAAATTTTATAATTTTGTAAAATTGGATCCCTACTTCTACGGAAAATCAATATTTTACATTTATTAACATTCAAATGCATTCTATTTAAATTGCACCATTGTGTCACCGTGTCAAAACCTTGCTGAAGTTTTTTACAATCATTTTTTTTTTTCTTATCACAAGGAAGAACTTACAATCATCAGCAAATAATAAGAAATTGCTAAAAAAATATAGTTTTTATGTCATTTATAAATACACTAAAATAAGGTTGGAGCCAAATGTGAGCCCTGCGGCGCACTAAAGTTACATGAATTTGTTTTGATGTAAATTGTTTATATTTTACTAGCTGCTGCCTATCAGTAAGATACGAACTAAACTACTTATTAACAATCCCGTAATACCTAAAGTTTGAAGTTTAGATATTAATAATTGATTGTTCAATTATTTGCTTTCAAATTCATTCAATCAATCAATCAATCAATCAATCAATCAATTCAATCAAATGCTTTCACAAAATCTGTATATATTACATCCACCTGATAACCACTGTCCAAAGCTTCAGTAATGTAGTCACTAAATACCAGTAAATTAGTTGTAGTATCTCTACTATTCACAAATCCATGCTGCTCAAGTATAATTTTAGTGTCAATAAATACATTATTATATTCACAATAATTTTGCCATAAAATTTAATAAAGAAATAGCTTTGTAATAATTAACATTAGTTTTGTTTCCAGATTTGTGAATTGGTGTGATATAACTAATTTTCCGTAAGTATGGAAACGATCCCTCACAAAGTGACTGTTAAATAACATTGATAAAGGGTCTTGTATAATTTAAATATATATCTAGAATGATTCAAAAATAAAGCGGGTATTCCATCAGTACCAGGCCTTTATTTAAACTTAACATCACTTCTTTTACTTCATCACTTGTAATTACTACACGATCTGGTATTTCAATAACAGGTGTACTTTTATTATTTAAATCCGAATGTACTGACTGGGAATAATCAGCTAGTAAATTAACACACACTATTGCCATTTTTGCTATTGTACTTTTATTCCGATGGTAAAACATAATCTTTCCCATTACCACTGATATAATTCCAGAATGATTTGATGTCCGTTTTAATTTGATTTTCTTTGTTTTTAATTTAGTCTAAGAAACATTCACGTTGAACTTGTTTTGATTTTGCTCAATATCGGGTAATTATGATCCATACTAGAACATTTATATTTGTGATGTGTATTGTTTTTTGTGTTAATTAATTTTATTAATTCCTTATTAAACCATAAAGGATATTTGAATTCACAATATGGAAATTTCTTTGAGACATGATTATTTATGATTTCTTGCAAAAATGAAAGGTTTTTGTGGCTTCATTAATTTGAATTTCATTATTAAATTCCCGTGATATGTTACTCATATCTCTCATGATATCATTACAATTACCTTAACTAAAATTGAGAGAATAAAAGTTATAACCAGTACTAGATTCAATTTCTTTTTCAAATCTAATTGAAAATGCAAGTGGCGGGACAAAAGAGTCAACATTTATAAGAGGGTCAAGAATGACTGATAAATTTAATATTTGAAGGTCTGAGAAAATTAAAACAAGTGTTTTGCCATATGATTTTTTTATGTTATTTAACTGTGAAATATTTAAATAATAAAGTGTGTCAGAGATTAAGACAGCATTTTCATAACTGAATTGTGTACAATTAGATCTCTGCATCCAGGTATTAATGTCGTTTACATTGTTCCATTCAATTCTCCATAAATTCCTCGCTCTCCACCAGGAATTTCTTGGTAATTTTCTAGAGAATGGTTTTACACCTACTTTTCAGGGGATTACAAGACATTCTGAATCTGGTGATTATGGATCTTGTATCGATAATATTTACATGAAAACTGTAACTATTTCATACAGCTCTACAACATTAAAAATCATTTACCCTGATCACTATCCATTGTTTTTAGCTCTAAATAATAACATAACTAAAAATGATGATCAAAATAATGTTCCTAATTTCATTGATTACAATAGATTATGCCATATGGGTCATGAAACAAATTGGTCTCAATTTTGCCTAGAAGATCTAAATATTACTGTTGAACTTATTGTTAAAGAAAATGAGGACTGTGTCAGTAGAGCAAGATATTGCAATACAATACCTAAAAACAAATCTAAATACAAACCTAGCAAAAGTTGGATAACTAAATCTATTATAGTATCATGTAATGCTAAAGAAAAATTATAAAAATTGTGTAAACAAAAACCTAATGATGAGCAACTTAAAGAGAAGTATAAAAAATATTGTAAGATTTTAGATAAAACTATTTATGAAGCTAAACTGTTGTATGATAAAAAATTAGCAGAATCTAATATAATACCAAACAACTATGGAAATTTATCGAACCTAAAATAGGTACAAAGGCCAAACAAAGTAGTAGTATTAAATATATCATTAAAGACAATGGTAGTAAAGTTGAGAATCCTACTGAAATAGCTAAAGCATTTAAATCTTTTTTTTATTACAATTGGAATTAAATTAAGAGATAAAATAAGTATTCCTGACATAAGTGCAAGGCTGCTTCGAAGGAATCCACATTCTATTTTTCTTAAACCTACTAGTGTGAGTGAAATTAAAATTGTTATAAACGACCTTAAAAATAAAGTAAGTGGGGTAGATGGAATTAACACCAAGGTTTTAAAATCTTCAGCTAAATCTTTGGCTAATTGTGGTGTGTAACATTGGCTAATATTTTTAACTTCTATGATCAAAAAATCTGGCTGGACATACTAAAACCTGTTGATGTTGTCCCTCTTTTTTAAGTCAGTAATGAACATTCTACATACAATTACAGACCTATATCCTTATTATCAAATATAGCAAAAATGTTTGAATTTTTAACTTTCTGGTTAAATTTAAAATACTTTCAAGATATCAGTTTGGCTTTATCAAAAATTTAGGGACCAAAGATGCACTTAGCTATTAAATAAATCTTTTGTGCAAAAATCTAGACATAAGTAAACCAACTATTATTTCTAGACTAGTCATGTTACTTTGCCTCAAGAAAGAGAGAGAGAAAGAGAGAAAGAGAGAGAGAGAGAAAGAGAGAGAGAGAGAAAGAGAGAGAGAGAGAAAGAGAGAGAGAGAGA
>NNCF01130625.1:86360-113089 GCA_002313205.1 Laupala kohalensis
AAAGGTGATTTTTCACGCTTTCATGGTGAGAATCGACTATAACGTTCACTGTCCCACCGACAGATAGTACTGTGGAGAAGGTGGTGGGTGAGGATGACTGGAGGAAAGGGCGAAAATATGAGCCTTGTTGAAGAATGTGATGATGTTGTTGAGTTGAAGTGTCCTGAGTGCTGCTCAACTTCCTGCATACACCTTCCAACACACAAAAACCATTGACTCGACCCTAATAACAGAATTTTTATGTTACCTTTATGGCTCACCCTTCCCTCTCCAGCTCGAAGGATACTGTGCCACTATGTGATCTCAACTGAAACTTAACGGCATCAGTAGTTTAAAAATACCATCAACCCTAATACTATGGACCCGATGCAATTTTCATATTTTTATATTTCAAAATTAGTTTTCAATTCTTATTATCCATAAACCTATTCCCACTCCCCACCCAAGGGGGGCTAGTGGTGTGTTCCTTTCATGAGAGCTGAGTGCAGACTTACACGATATTGGTATTTCATTATCACATACCAGTGACGACAAAAATTATGGACTTGTCACTGATATGTCATGTTTGATATTTTTTTCATGGCATCTACTTCCCTAAGGATGCTGGAGTTTATACAATTGTGAACTTTGACGTCTTCAAGGATGTCACTACTAATTTCAGCGGCCCCGAAAAATACGATCTCAACACTATCGGTCACTTTAGATTATTTTGACATTTCACTCCTTCTCACCCCCAAATGCAGAGGGTGTTTATTCCTTTTAGGGGGTGATCGTGTACTTATATGACAATGAGGTGCCACTTCAGGTTGGTGTTCCCAAAAATGAATTGTTTAACACTAATATCGGTCATCTTTTTTATTATGTTTACCTGTCCTTCCTTCTCATCCCTACCCCAGGGATTTACCTAAAACATTCCAACCCTCATTTCACCCTGTTAAGGGTGGATTTTCATAAAACGTTTTCCTAGCTAATGTCTACACCCTAAAAGGAACCTAGGAACCTATCTGCCAAATTTCGAGTTTGTAGGATTTGTAGTTTCTGATATTTCGTGATTAAGTCAGTCTGTGAGTGGTATTTCGCTTGTATTGTTAAAATTCCATTAATTTTCGTTTATTTTTTCTTGATGGAGATGCAGAATCCATTTTCTGTGAATTAGAATCCCGTTCATCTCCAACTAGAATAACAAAAAAACACGGAATTTTAAATTCCTGTTTAATATTGAGTTCAAGTTGTTGAAAATATCACATTGTATTTGTTCGGATTTAAAGTGTGTGTGTGCGCGCGTGCTCATCAACGGCAGGGTCATTAGATCCCTATGAAAATGAAGGAAGCTATATAAAATAAGTTAATGTTGAGGGTAGTGAAGGTATTGAAAACCCACCAGGATGGTGGGAAGAAAATATGCGCCGTTAACATTGGGCATTACCTTTTCTCATTTGGGATAATGAAGTGGTCAAGACAAGAGGGCAACAACAATGAATACAAAGAACGTATAAAGAAAATTCAGCACCTCTAAAGGAAAAGTTCAGTTTCAAATAATATAAACTTTTAAATTCAAACATGTAATTTTATATGTAGTATTTTGAGTAGTATTTTCAAAGTAAATCTAGACCAGAGGTCTCCAAACTTCTCTTGTTTCGTGGACAACTTGCCATGTTTTTCGGTAATCCCCTGCTTATTTAATATTGAATTCTTGCAAATTCATCAACTATGAAAGTGTTTTTGACAGCTGGTATAGTGCTACTCGGTTTGAAAGATTTAAATTTCTAACTGTAGAATGAAAAACAAAAAAACACATGTTACTTTATGATTTTTATTTAATTAACATTTATTAGTTGAATTCAAATTAAAAACAACCAAATTAAAATTCAGCATCTATTACATAAAATAATTAGACAAAAAATAAAAACTTTTAGTGGGAGGGATGAACCTGATGCGTAAATAACAAATTTTCAACATTTGGCATCAATTTATTAGGTTTAATCTCAAATCTCAGTCAGTGATATCCAGTCTGTTTCTTTTTTCTTTTAGAAGATTGGAAACCCCGCTGAAACCCCTTTCCACCTGGTATGAAGATGGAAAAGCAATTAAAAACTTTCTCATGATATTCCTTAGTACATACACTGTATGTGGAATATTCCATTCACGGAAAGCCAAAATTTAGGTCACAACCTGCTTAAATGAGATCCACTATCTCAAGGACCCCCAATTTTGTTTTTTGTCAGTATTCTACTAACAATGGAGTAAACTCACATATTTTATTTAATTCAAGAAATACATTTATAGTATTTCACAAATCATTTTATCTGTAGTGCAGGGAAAATCTAACCTACTGAGCTGACTGAACCAGTGTTCATTGCCCAAAATTCAAAACTTGACATGAGTGGAGATGTAGAAACTTAGCTGGTATTCAATGTAGTAAGAAGTTTACTGTGGAGCTTAAGTATTGAACTCTTCATAATTACACAACAAATTCAACCAGCAGAAAGCGAGTCAGTATGTTTCCCACTCACCTAGCATACTCTTGAGGGTATGGAGATGAGTACCATGTTTGGATCTCAAACTGTCCAAACTCAATTGCAGAAGGACATCTCTGCTGGGCAGCAACAGCAGCAGATGTTGGGGAAAGCATAACACCAGAAAGGAGAGTTTCTGTACTGGGAACAACTGAAGGTGCTGTCTGCGCACAAAGAAAAAGTATAGCATAAATTTATTAAAAATTAAAAAACGTTACATAATTGAAGCTAATATTAGTTAGATATAATCATTTAAAGCTAAATACTATAATCTTTCATAATAATGCACACACTTTTTTATATTCCTTCCATTTCCTTGAATCATATCTAAAAACCTATTACAGTAAATGAAAAACACGTCAAACAATAATTTAAATACATTTTTATTTTTCAATAAGAAGAGGGAATGCAGAGTAAAGGCTATAATATTGAGGAACACTATTGAAATATATTAGTTACATATAACAAAATTTCTTTCATCTTGAATATAATATTTGTAGATAACAGTAAATTTTGATAAAGCAAGAAGCCATTTATACGCAATTCATTACCAACAATGTAATGAATCGAGAAAACATCAACTTACTGTGCTTGCACGCTTTTGTGTCTCCTTATAAAGGTCAATATCTCGTTGAGTCACACCAGGAGGAAACACCTTGATGCTATGCATTATTTCTGGAACTAAAAAAGATGAAAATCAGATTTTGTAAAGTAGAACATTTATTTAGATTTAGTAATCAAGATTTCATTCTGTCACTTTCTGGGGCTTGCAGATTTAGTGATCTCATTTAAGGTGCAGGATGTTCACCGAATTGTTTAAAATAAATGAAACTTAATATTAAATTTTTCATTACAAACTTAGGCAACGGTTTAATCTTGCAGCTATAAGCTATGCAAGTAGATGGTTTAACAAAATAATATTGTAAATACTCCTCTCCAACTATAGGAGAAAATAAAGAAACAGTAGTAAAAAGGTACTATAAAACTTCCACATCAATAATTTGATTGCAATGAGCAAACCAAATTTAATAAATGTTCTCTAGAGTTTATGGTGAAATAAAATAACTTGCAGCCAATGCCCACATGCACCGGCTTGGTTATGGGATTTGACATCCAGAACTAGAGACACAGAAAGCGCCAGAAAATACCATTCCAGGAACACATTCACGTTAATCTGCAATGGATCTACAAAGGAAATAAGGTTAATAAATGTAATTTTTTTGCAGGAATAATTTTCCAGCTTTAATATGACAGGGACCATGGAGTAATGTTGGAAAAATGATTTTCTAGGGAATTGATGGGGCTGGCAGGCCAGAGCAGGGCGTGACGCTTGGCGTCTTCTGATTTCCAAGTCCCTTGGTTTGAACAGACCTTGTCTCAGTTAATGCCATGGCCATGGGACAATTAATGGTAGCTTGAGTATCTTCAATATTTAAATCTCGCAGCTGTTTCAACAAATCCATTACAGACTGATAAACCAGATGAATCTCTGAACACCAAAGAGAAATTCAGGTTTTGACTACATAGCACACAAATAAAACACGAGTGAGCCACACACATAGACAGAAGGGAAGGGAAATACGAGAAAAATTACAGAATTTGGCCACATTTGAGATTGGAATACTGATTGGAATACATGGATGAGGATTAATTGGAATGTCGTGTAATTGAAGTTGAGGAGGGTGCAGTACTCGCAGTCCTACCCAGCCCAGAACTACGCAGCCATGATCCGCCTGCCTGCCTCAAAAGGAGTTAAAGGGATAAATTAATTAATTGAGGTTTTGGAATGGAGGTCATGGGCCAAAACTGAAGCAATGCAAGGTGACACTTTCTACAGCCCTTGCACATCACAGCATGCCATGTTAGAGATTTGTTTAGTAATTTGTGCTCCTGAATTGTGGAAGAAAACTTGTAATAGAGCACCAAGAGCAAAGCCTTGGTCAGGAACCAAGCTCTATAGCTCTGCACATGCAGTTGCCCAGTGACCCATACATCCAGCAATGTATTGGACGGAAATATACGGAGAAAAAAAATAACAAAAAATTGTTCAAGCAACTGAACAGATGGGATAACAGTCAGAGACCAAAAGGAGTGCATTCAGTCTAGAGGCAAGGCTGTGAAGTATACCAACTTGAAAAGTCAATCTTCACACACCCAGCAACAAAAATTGAGGGCACGTAGGGGAGAGGAGGTAAAGTGTGAAAGTGATGGCGGGCACAGGGCGGTTCTTACCCGTCTGATTGTGAGGCGGCACAGCGCAGGGGGTTGGCGGCGCTGGCAGTTCTGGTGGGTGGTACTGGTGGTGGTACCTGTGATGGTTATGCTGGTGGCTGTGGTTATGATGGTTGTGGAGGTGAAATCGGAGGAGGGAGTTTGTGGAGGGGATGCCAGTGGTTTGGGTGGCTTCCACAATGAGATGTCTCTTTTTCAGTCGAGTCTCAGCGTCGGAGTCAGACGAAGTAGCGACGGCCGCCGCGACTCGCGCAGCGGCTGCCCGAGCTGCTGCGGCAGCTGACGTTGAAGAGGCGGCACCAGGTGGGGGAGGCCGCGGCAAGGGCGGGAAGGCCAGAGCGCCCATATAGCTGGCAGCTGCCGCAACGCCCATGGTGCCAAAAAGCGTTCCCGTGGCATCTCCACCCTTCATCAGCATACGTCTACGTTCCTGTTCCAACCGCTTGCAGTTTACAGCAGTCTTAACTAGGCGCGAAGGTGTCATGGGGCCAGGAGGTGATACAGGTCTCGAGGGACGCGACGGGGGCGGTGGAACCAAAGCCTGCGGGTGGCGCAGGAGGCACGGTGGAGAAGGAAAGTCTGACATATCGACGCTTGGAGTGAATATTCCTGGTGCCGGAACTTTGCGAGGCGCTGGTACAGAAGATATGGTCGGTACATCGATAGACCCTGGCGACGTCCCTGACCCTGGCGGCCGTCCGCGCTTCCGCTCGCGGGTTTTAGGGCGCGGAGGAGGACGCAGCGCAGCCAATGGATTGAAGGACACAGAAGGCAGCATTAACGTTTTGGTAGCCTTCGTCACAGAGGGATGTCTCAATTTCGTCACCTCCACCACAGGTCGCTTTTTTGGGTTAGGCAGAGATTCTTTCTTGGACGCATTCGCAGACGACCTTACACCATTTATTTCTACTGCAACTGTTGGAATCTCTCTAATCTGTGATGTAGCGACCCCCGACATAGTTTCTTTCTTGCGACGCGTAAGGCTATAGTTGACACCACTAGAAATGCGGCGATTGTGCTCCGGTGGCGTGAACAGGTGACTGAGACCATCAAATAGTCCGCGTAGTTGGCCAAAACCAGGGGGCTGTGGGTTTCGCGGGACAGCTGCCTTGGGTGGAGCGCCACGATTCCCGATGCCGTCTTGAGCAATGTTGGGGGTCGTGGTAGTAGACGGAGAGCCAGTGGACGTTGTAGCAGATTTAAGAGGCGTTTCGATGCTGCTAGACTCCATAGCTTTGTCTGTGGCTGTAGTCACTCCCGCCGCCGCAGCTGCTGCGAAACCCCAAGGGGATGTACTCCTGCCCGGGTCTCTATCCCTCGTCCCTCTTCCATCACTGCCACTAATACGTCCCGTCCGCGAAGATATTGGCTTAGATAGCTGTGGATTTATTTGAAAGGGATCGCCCTCCTCCAGCTTAATAGTGGTAGTCTCTCGCTCGCTAGCAGCATTTTCCTCATCCTCATCACTAGTACTTGAACTAGAACTCGATCCTTCACTTTCTGCACCACTGCCACTCGAGCTGCTGCTTGCACTGCTACTACTTCTACTACTATTACTACTACTATTACTACTTCGACTACTACTACTAGTACTACTACTGCTACTGGAGCCACCATTACCGTCATCGTCACTGCTATTCTCGCTGTCGCTTCCGCTACTACTGCTGGAACTCGAACTAACAGTAGGTGTTGAGTTCTTTTTTGCCGAGTTTGTACGCGACTTAGACAACGGCGGAGGGGTAGGAGTAGCAGGATTTTGAGCTTGTGCCATTGGGGAAGGCGATTTTTCTTTGGTCTTTACAGAAGCCACCTTGAGGATGGCATTGGCTGCGCGACGCCTTGCCCTTTGTGGGCGTTCATCCGCCGGTGTTTGCACAATCGATTCGGGTGCAGACGTTAAAGATACAGGCGTGTCTTGCGTTTTCGTAACTGTACGTGGCACTTTTGAAGTAGTGGATGATCGCGACTTCCTATCCGCATAGAACGCACTCAAACGGAAAAACTTCTGTTTCTCCTTGGAGAGGCGGTCCCCCATGCGCAGGTCTTCGTCTTCATCATCGTCGAGGTTATATCGTCCGCCCTGCTCGGGTGGGCGTCCACCGGGAGGTACAGGTGCGGGTCGGGTAGGAGGATTGGGTCGGGTTGGTGTGTCTGTCTCTTATANGTGCGGGTCGGGTAGGAGGATTGGGTCGGGTTGGTGTGTTGACCGGAGGGGGCGCAGGGCGGGCAAGGTGGCCGGTAGCGAAGGAGCCATTACCCTCGTCGGAGCTGGACTCGCCACCGCCGCCCGGCTTCTTGGGCGTCACGAGCGGCGTGGAAGCGGCCCCGGTGAAGGGCGAGTGAGGACGCGCGGACACCTGAGTGGTGGTGGTAGTGGCTGACGTCTGCGCTAATGTCCCAGGCTGCTTTCCCTTGCGCCCTGGCGACGCGGAGTCCTTAAGTGGTCGCACGCCAGCCAGCAGCCTGTGCACACCAAGGCTCGCGCTCAGAGCGAGATCGCGGCTTCCAGACAACCTAGTACAGGGTAACATTATGTAAAGAGCACCAGGAAGTGAAACAATAATTAAAACGTTGTTCAAGTAGAAGTACATTAGTTTCAGGAAAGGAAGAGGGATTGGTTTGAAGAGAGATTACTATAGGACGAGATAAATTGTATTGTTAATTTATTACTTGACAATTAAGGTAGTTTTGTTTGATTCTTTCTTTGACGAGAAACTCATTAACTTCATTCACGTGATACGGCTGACGTTTCAGGTAGAACATTTTTCGAATATTTTTTGAATTACTCCTTTAATAATCATATACATTAAAACGCAAATGTCTCCTAGATTTTCGTTCCCTTTCTGCGTAACTGGATGGAGCAAATAACAAATGACCTATCATATTTTAGAGCGTGAAAAGAAGAGTCCACGATTTCATATTGTATGATTTTTCATCTTTTCCTTTCCGATATATCATTTAAAATTAAATTTAGAAAAGACGCTACTTGACTCTTTTTATTTGAAATCGATGTATCTTGACTTCTTGATTCTTGACAAATGAAAGTCTGGTAAGAAATAAACAATATTGGCAGAGCATTGTTGTACATTGCTTCATTGAATATTGTGATATACTATTCATTATTGTTGTTAGCAGTGTTAAATGTGAAACCGAGAGAAACCTGCCGTAAACTAGATGATATGGGGGAAAGTACTTATTATTTAGGTAAAACTACTTAAAAGTAAACATTCCTGCAAAGATATAGGTTAAATTCCATTTTCCGAGCGATTTAATTGCATGAGTTGACCTAGAAATTACAAAATGTTCCAAACTATCATTTGAAACATTTGTTTGAGGTACTGTAGCCTAGACGCTCTAACTTATATAATAGGGAGTTTTCGTCAAACGCTTTCAAGTGTATACGTTACTTTGATGACGCTAACCATGTAACGCACATGGAAAGAACTAGTATAATCGATACATTTTGCATACCGTATCTTTGACTCAAAACATATTAAACATTTAAAACCCAAACACACTACTTCTATGCAAGCGTACACAAGTGAACTGTATTATGAGTGCACCAACACGTGCTCATACGGCAGACACAAATAACAAATCTGTCGCATACTCTCTCAGATATCAACATAACCTCAAATGCAGACCAGAATCCGCTATGACCTCTCTCACTAGCATACCACTAACATCATACGGGAACAGAGGCATTGTAACGTACAACGCTAGGAGCATTTGTGTACCACTAATTTCTAAGCATGCATAGAAGTAATTTGCTTGTGGATAGCGTATAAGATAGCTCGCAGGTACGCTATGCAAATCTCCCTAATACCTTAAACTATTTCCGGGACAACCGGAAAGCTTGAGAAATGTCAGTAGACTTGTCAGTTTTGAGCTCAAACGTAATGATAGATGACAACGAATATTGAACGAGAAAAAAATCAATCTTCCATCTCATTTAGATAGTTCCCTTTTCAATCGTTTTGGTAGTGGCATCTAGCACCTTGACACCAGTTTCCATAAACAAGAAAGAGGACGTATTAATAATCCGTTCCCATAAAAATATTTCGAGTTTAATTCACTCTTTTCCAAAGCCACTCGTAAAAAGCGACTGAAAAAAAATACAGGAAGTCCAAGATATTCAAACACACCGTATCACAGTATGTTAACCTCTTTAATAGAGTTCCCACAAAGAAATCGCCGACGTTTTGTCGACTTTCGACGCCAATATCGAGTCGAAGGACGACGTCGAATGAACGACTTGAAGACGAGACGTCGTTATGCGACTTCGAGACGACGATCGACGTCGAGATGACTCCGTTATAATAATATTAATAATACCGCATCAGTCTCCGCTCCCGTTAATTGTACTCCTGAAACCCCAGCTGAAAACCTCACCTAGTTCGGCCGAGCAGGGTTTGAACCCACGCTCTACCGATGAGCGCGATCGTGGAACTACCACTAGACCACCGCTGTCGTCTTTTCGAATCTTACAAAAACACAACAGAACAATCACGCAGAACGTTAAATGGTACATTAAATTTAAATTTTATTTGACCACTTTAAAGAAATATAAAACTACATTCATGAATGTTTTTAAATTTTTAGCAGTAGTGCAACGTTTCTTAAAATGCCTTTTTTCTGAATTATTTTCTCCCGCAGTTAATTGTGTTTTATATGGAATGCACCAAATGTTGCGATTTGATTAATTAACGTTTAGGTCTTAAATTGTCGCGTATTTTTCTATTACTCTTGTTTCCGTAGCTCCACTTTTACTCTAGTTGTGACGATTTGATGCAGATAAATTTTATAACTTATATATCCTCCATTGATGCAGTCTAACAAAAAAAAATAATTTAAACACATCAAATCTATTTTTGAAGTGAATCATGTGTTTATAGCATGTGTGAATATACTTGAGCTTGACTACTCGCTTGTATGCTTGTCGGTATTAACATTTATATAATGTTACGTGATCTTTTAGAAGATATTTTCTCAGGGATTTTTAATTGCTTTTCCATCTCCATACCTGGTGGAAAGGAGTATCAGCGGGGTTGCCAATCTCCAAACAGACAAAAAAAGAAACAGACCGGATATCACTGACCGAGGAGATTTGAGATTTAACCTAACTAAATTGATGCCAAATGTTGAAAATTTGGTATTAAGCATCAGGTTCATACCTCCCAATAAAAGCATTTAGTTTTTGCTAAGTTATTTTATGTAATAGATATTAAGTTTTAATTTGGTTGTCTTTAATTTAAATTAAAGTATTGGATTATTAATTTGGATTATAAAAAGTAACATGTTTTCTGTTCTTCATACCTCAGTTAGAAATTTAAATCATTCTAAGTATGTAGCACTATACCAGCTGCCAAAAAAACATTTGTAATTGATGAATCCGCAAAAATTAAATATTAGATAAGCAGGGGGTCTACCCAAAACCGAAAAACATGTCAAGTGGTCCACGAAACAAAAAAGTTCGGGGACCTCTGGTTTACACGGTCACTTGGACCGATCGGTTGGACAGCGTGTAATCAGTTAAAAAATTTAATTATGAATATTTCAATTTTTTCTTGACACAGATACTTAGAAATGAATAAAATTAAAAAACAAAACATTTATGATGAACTACACGAAGAAAAATAATAGATTCAGTTTTTTCCCTAGAACCATCTGTTATGGTCCTACTCCGCCGGACCAAAGGAAGAAGCTTCAAGTTTATTTCGGATAATAAATGCACCGTTAGAAGTGGCAGCATGCGACGTCCATCGCCATAAACTAGCTTGTGATGAAATCTCAGTTCTCGCAGGGAAGCACTCACAATTGCAAGACCAACAGCTCCACGTTGCTACCGTTTAAAAATATTTCCTTCTGTTCGTCTTTGCAATTACCGCAAAATATCTTTTATCGTTCAGCATCGCATTGCGATCCTAAAATGCTAGAAAATAGTATTTCATACTTGAATTTCCCATGATTTTTATACACATATTATCTATCAATTAGTTTGTACGATTTGGACAAAATAGCGAAAATTCGGAAATCATATTTCACCTGAATTCAACCTATGAAAGTATGAATTAAACAAGATCCTATCTTAGTGTGCATTACAAAAGCAAAATTCAGTCAAAATTTTAAAACCCTAACTCGAATAATTGTGTTTCTTTCTGCGTTGATGGATGTGTCTCTCAGCCTATAAATTAGTCAGCCACTCACAACAAAGTCACTTATATTAGTAGATGAATTTGGAATAGAAACTATTTACGGGTATTTGTGCTAATGACTGTAGGATCTTGTTCCCACGTAGCAACGCTTATTTATTTTGTTACGATTTTTTAAAGGATAGTGTGCATATTATAATAAGATGAATATTGTTAAGAAGAGTCATCGCGTAAAAACAAAGAAAACGGAGTTAATATTCCATTTTCTCCCTGTAACTTTTCGTAAGACATCGATGGAAGATGTATACGTAATCTATTTTTTCTCTTTAAAAGCACCAAAACTTAAATAAAAATTGAGCTTCGGAGATATATTAATAATCCGTGAAATAAAATGCGAGAAGTAATGAAATCACAATACTCGGTTATCCCTAGCAGAACGCAAGTAACAGATAAAAAGTAAAAAATCGCGAATCCTGATTTTTTTTAAATTGCACCATTGCAAAAATTATGAAAAAAATTCGTGAATGTAGTCTTATATTTCCAAAAGATGGTGAAATAAAATTGAATGTACTAATTCTCTGCACGAAAAATATTTTTGCAGATTTTTAAAGCCATCATTTTTTAAAATGACTGCATGACCCAGAAAAGAATTCTCTGAATAAGTTTTCCAATCTTCCACCTTAGAAAAACCGTAACGATTCATAAGCAGTTTTGAGATGAAAATACATTCAAGTTTCTAACAACTTAAATATTTTAGACATTTGGTGATAAGTTGATTGCTACATATTAATCTTTATGTAGCAATCAATTGCATAAATTACACTGAATACAAATATTTTTCCCCGCGATGCTGCGCTTATACATTAAATAAATATAAAAAAATACATCTAAATTTAATGAAATTCATCTGCCAATTGGAAGGGAATGGTCAAAGTAGGAAAGTTCTTGAAAATTAAGTGATTTCTGTAAACTAATAACTCGTATCGCTCATTAGTCGTATTTGGACTCATTTTCCTTGATATGATTTGAAGAACTCAAATATGGTCATATGGCCATATGGTCGTATGACCATAACTATGTCGCAAAGAAATCCCGCAGCTAAGAAAACCCACCTGGTCAAGTATGACACCCTTCCGACTTATCCTCGGTCAGGAGGGGGAGGGGTGGACTAATTAGTCGGGTCCCGCGGTTACATTGATTTCTTATTCAGAAAATCCCAGTACAATTTTCTGAAAAAATAAAATGAAACAAAAAAATATTTCACATCAAGAGACATAATTTTTCTGGTCTAAGACACATGAGTAAAATAAAATATAGAATTTTAATTTTTCTTCAACAAAATTTGCCACCTAAAGCCTCAATACTGAAGTGTTCGCTAATAGTATTCCAGTATAGATTAGATTATAGTAAGGATGGGCTTCCAGCAAATGGAGCCCCGCACGTAGGCCTAAAAGGCCCTTTGTACCCCTTGTTACAGTTAGGGTTATTCCAACTCCAGGGCCTCGCTAAAGGACACAAAAGATTGGATTTTAGCCTTCCTGATATCCTCTAGGTTCGGAAAATATGGACCTAGGTACCGGTATCTGGTTTGGGCAAGAGCTTCGCACAAACAGAGTACATGCGCAGAGGTCTCCTCCTTCATGCCGCATCTCCTACACATAGGATCCTGACTGTTCCCAATAATGCGTAAATGTCTCCTTAGGGTATTATGACCTGTTAGTAGACCTACTACCTACCTTATACGACTACTACCTAAGTTTAGTAGGGCCTTCCTATATTCTTGGCTTGGTCCAGCGATTAACTCGCGGATCTGCCTGGCTATATTCTGTGACTTCCAGATGGTGTTGCTGATGTGTCCAATTGACAATCTCCAGTCTCAAGATATTGCAAAGAACGGTTCCGGGCCAACAAAGTGGCCCTTAGATCCCAACTTTGCCAGTTGGTCTGCCTTTTTATTTTCCCTGATTCCCATATGCCCAGGGGCCCGCCGAAGAGTAACTGGGTTTCGTTCACAGAGTATGTCTAACATCCGTTGGCATTGCCACACAAGTGTTGATGCTGTTCTATAGGCACATAGTTCCCTTGGTGCTGCCTGGCTGTCGCTGCATATATTAATGCGGCCACTAAGTCCACACATATTTTGTGTGTAATTAACGCAGACCAGTATAGCAATTATTCTGCCTGGAAGACAGTGGTGTATCCCCCTAAAGAGATGTGGAGTCTTGTATCAGCCCCCCCCCACCCCGGCACCAGTTCCCGCTCCCGTCCGTGAGCCATCCGTAAACCAAACATGACCCCNGAGACAAGTCTCGACGCCCGTGACCCAATCCTCTCTCGTGGGAATCACCATGGAAAATCTGTAATCTAAATTATATCCGGGCCCCTTCAGGTCCCCAGTCACACCTGCCAAGGGCCATGCTACTATTCCAGTAAAAAAAGTAAACTAAACTCTTAAACCATCATGTCATTGCTTTATAATCGAAAATTTTCACATTAAGGGCATTTCTCACATGGCGTAAAACCCCCGCGAGGGAAGAGACACTCAATGTGCTTGATAAAGAAAAATTTGACGTACTGCTCCTATCTACTCTTAATTGAAACCGACAGCAACATAAATCCCCTGCCAAGCCAGTTAGAACACGTAATTCATTACGTCAAAATTCAGAATACTCTCAGTAACTTTCCGGGAGGAATTATTTTCCCGATACAAAAGTCAAAACACAATCCTTGCTAAGCAAGTTGATTGGGAATATAATAAATTTCTTTTTTTTATATTTAAAATAAATCATATTTTTCTCTCGTTCAATCATTTAAAGCTCCACCAACAATTTTAGGTTTGAACCAATTAAGGGATTACTCTAAATATATAAAAGCGATATACCTCTGACTGACTGACAAGTAACGAAATCTCTGAAACTACAAAGTCTACAAAGTTGGCAGGTAGGTTCCTTTTAGGGTGTAGAGAATCAGCTAAGAAAGGATTTTACGAAAATCCACCCCTAACGGGGTGAAATGGAAGTTGGAATGGTTTATGTATGTATCGTACCATAATTCTAGAGTGCCTGGAAATATTTCAACAAAACTTGATAATGGATGACTGACTATCGGACAACAAGCACTGTGGGAGTAAGACTTCCCTGGCACCCCTAGGAAGGGGGTGGAAAGATGGTGACATTTAGAAATAATGAAAAATTACTAAATTATATTAGAAATAATACTTTCCGGTGCTGTTGGGTTGGATAAGGAGGTCCCCGATGCTTTGCAAGTTCACTATCAGTCCACACTCGAAATAATACACGCCTAGCATCCATGGGGTGAGAACGGCGGAAAGGTAAAATATTATTTAAAACGACCAATATTGGTGTTGAATATGTTATTTTTAGGACGAAGATCAGAGTCACACTCTGTGGCACTACGTTTACGATCATTCTATAAGGGAATATTCTCCCTTTGGGGATGAAATGTTAATAACCCCGAAATTGATATTACAGTTAAGGTTATAGTTTTCGGGGCCGCCATAATCCCCAATCAGCCCATATAAAATCCAGCACCCATGGGGAAGGGGATGCTATGCAAAAATGATCGAATAATACCAGAGACGAGTCCATAATTTACGGCGCCGCTGAGTTGATAGTGAAATCCCGAAATCGTGCAAGTCTAAAATCAGCCCTCATGGAAGAAAGACACCACTAGTACCTCTTGGGGGATGGGGGTGGAGAAAATGGGTTTATGGATAAAAATTATTGGAAACACATTTTTTTTAAAAATGGAGATCGCATCGGTGTTTGAAATGGAGCTCTTTTAAGGAGATTAGATAACATTCAAAATACTATCATCACGCCCCAAAATGACTGATCTCGCTCGGAAATTAGACGAGCCATGAATTCAAATGTGAATATGAAATCTTGACATTTGTGAGAAATTAGTTAGGGAAAAAGGATTTCATTACTTTATCATTTTACAGGTAGAAAATAATTACAGAAAGAAAATAATGCTTCGCTTCAGATGGCGATGCGATCTGTGGAGATGATTTTCCTATCGTGGATGTCGCACCACAGGCTTGTGCATTGCACTGCCGCCTATCTTGCACCACTAAGAAGCGACGCGCCCAGTCACCAAATTTATTTAAAGGAGCCTCGAGTGTGGTTATTTTCACTTGCCAGTTTATTTACTTACGTTTAATTGTTCAGTTTGTTAGTTGCATTTGTATTGTTTGTTATTAATTTTTATTTACTGTTCGGAATGTATTTTAACACGGAGAGATTCATTACCAGGTGGAAGCCAGACCTGCGCTGTGGGATTTTGAATCCCCAGCTTATAGTAACATATACAAGGAAAACAACGCATGGAATGAAGTTCGTGGGTTGATGTTCCCGGAATACGCTCTGACTGAAACCTCAAAAAAATTAGATAAATAAAAGTAGTTTTTCCTTATTTACTCAGGATTTTGAAACTCCTAATTACGATTTAACTCACACGTTCGATCCTTATTTGGCCGCGTCATACTTCGAAGAGCTTTGAGGGTGATCATTATATTTCTAAAACTGAAAAGAAAAGAATACGCAAATATTTAATATAATCGAAGCTTATCAGATGTACTCTACAATGAAAAATTCCACGGGATCTAGGAGGAAAACTATGCCTCGAGAACATAAACAAATAAAATATTATCTTAACACATCGATGATTGAAAATCAATAAAAATCTAGTACACTTCACTGGATATACAACAATGAACTAAAATAATGAACTAACCATAAGCTCGATCACAGGTACTTCAAACACCCGCAAACTCAATTTACGACATCCGTCGTGTTTTTTTTTTGACAGTTTGAGAAACAAGTGAAGGTGTTCTGGTAAATATCCTTCAGCACTACAGCTGATCACCCCTACCATGGAGATTCCTATACTTTTTTTTTTTTGTGGGGCTTTAGGGCTCGTCAACATCAAAGGTCATTAGAGCCCTTGATTCCTATACTGTAATACTAATTTGTGACCATGACTCCATGAGAAGTGGTAACATCATTTAAGAAAGAAATTATGGCACTGGTGGTGGAAAAGGATTTCCGAAATCCGTGATCTTCAGAGAGAATGTTACTTTTAGATAGAAAATCTAGAAGACGCTTATAGAACAACTTTTGAAGGATTTTTGAGAAAGTGGGTAGTAGAGAAATTAATCGATAATTACCAACATTGTGTTTGTTTCCTTTCTTGTATAAAGGTTTCACTTTAGCTCTTACATATGTTAGAAATCACCCCTTCCGATAAAGAACTATTAAAAATGTTAACGAGTGGATATAACGCGGAACGAAAATTTAACAATAAATTAGGGTATATCATTTACGGCTGTTCAAAATTGTTTTTTTTTTTAAATAAATTGATTTTCACGATTTCACTGGCATTAGTTTCGAATGTGAACATGGGATGGGGCACATGGGTGGTTATATTTGGAGGACATTGGTTTTCAGGTATTGATTTAGTTATTTTACTTTCTTCTGAGAAATAAGAATTAAACAAATTTGCAATGTCATATTCACCACATATAACGATAGTTTTTGGACTTACGTGTAATATGTTTTAAAATAGTCTCAAAATATGTCAAGATCAGATTGAGGAGGTCTATAAATACATAAAACAATAATGCCTATGTCGGTCAAATTAACTGCAGAAACTTTGAACACGCTATCAACGCAGAAGTTCTCGTAGTCTGACAATTGAGAAGATAAAATATCATTACGAACGTAGATACACGTACTTTCGTGATGTTTTCCTTTACAATTTTGTCGACAATAAGAACTTGCTAAATAATAATTAGAAATATAAGTATCATTGATGTTGCTAGTTGAAAGCCAACGTTCTGTGAGACATAGCAAATCGAATGGATTTTCGTGTACAAGAATTTCCATGTATCTCCATTTGTTTGAAAGGGATTGGACATTATGATGAAATATAATTATTTTATTTTCGCAAAGAGTTTGTGATTCTCAAGAAATGGAATCGAAGTTAGATTGTGGAGGGGAATATGAATTTGGTACACTAGTCCCGGATCAAGACCGCACGTTGCACCCAAACGCGATTGTCACTTTCGAGCACCACATTGTACTCTTGAGCGTAAGTTGTAACTGTATGGGGCGGAAGGAGATGTGGATGTAGGAATAGAGGAAGGCGAGTGAGATGGAGGAAGAAGATCAAGGGCAGGGGAAGGAATGGGTGTGAAGATGGGAAGGGGAGGGAACGTTCTTACAGAATTACGCTTTGGACAAGGAAAAATAATTTTTACCGTAAAAAAGAATGTAAGGATAATTTCATATTTCAGAAAAATGTTTTATGTTCAACTTTGAACGTATTTATTATTTTTTCTAATAAAATTCACCGTTTCCAAATCGCTTACAATACGTACAATACGTCCATATTTGCATTTTATGTTCATTACAAAGACACTTAGCGAAATACTGCGAGTAATTTTTATTTATTTCTGTAATTTTTAAGACTTTTTATGATACTAAGTTTTAGTTCGTGATTCAAAGCTTCTCGTGAAATTATGGACGAATTTCCGAGTCACCACTTATTATAAGTAAACACATGTACTCAATCGCAATCCAGAAACCACAATTAAGGAATCACTCATTGCTGTAAGTGCGGATTGGCGCATACTCAAGTGGACATTATTACGGTCGCGAGAAAACCGATCGACATTGTGCTCTATTTTCATGGTAAAGCAGATGTTTACGAAAATACATGATGAATTCGGGGAGTTTAAGAAATTCCACGAAGACTTATTCTAAAAGTGCTGAGGAGATAGACACGAGATCTGTATTGCTTTGAGATTCTTTAAAACAGGATCATTCCTGAATAATCTTGATTCTAGAACAATGTGAAATTATATGACCAAAACATGCGTTTGAATATTCATATAATTGGTATTTTTCAATTTTTTAAATAATAAAAATAAAATGCAGCAAGTACTCAAATTCTACTACTATAATACATGTATAAAGTACAAACGCAAAATAGTAAGAATTTTTAGTCGTATTCATGAAATACAGTTTCGTCAATTTTAAGTATATTTCCAATTAATTGTAGTGGTAAATCATAATGTAATGATCATTAATAGTATTTGAAACATTAATTGAAGCATACTCTTTTGAAATACACGTTTATTGGGGCTATACGGCTCGCCGACATCGAGGTCATTAAAGCCCTAAAAGTTTTGTCCAGGTAGGAAAATTGCAGTCACAGACTAAGGAAAGCCAACATGACTCTCCCCGCGTGTAGGGTTCACCGAATGACTCAACCATACCCACTAAAAACCCTCCTGAATTACAATATATCCAAACATAAAAAGGCGGAAAAACATTATAAAACCCGAAAACAAAGAAAGAAATTTAGCGAGATTAAAAAAATGTAAATTTAAAGAATCGTTCATGGCTGACCCATCAGTATATATGAACATATGATCCAAATAGAAAGATTTCAGTTCTCCCAAGTGCTGCAGTTACACAGCAGGAGTGTCTTGCTTTGAAAGTTGAGACAGCAGAAAGTCGATGGTTGGTTGTATCAAAGACCAAGGGGGGTGAGAGAGTGAGGGTATTTCACTGGAGGAGGTAATATGGTGATATTTTTCTCTAGAAGGTTTGTAAAGCGGATACCAGCTGGGCGGGGTAAGGAAGGTCTTATAGCGTAAGATGAAATAAATTTTGGAGAATGAAGGTGTTGGCAAGTGGGGTGATTTGAAACTCCCATCGTTCTCACTCCGTAAGATCCAAGTAAAATATCGCGTCTTCTGTTGAGGGATGGTTCCCCAGCGTCAATTAGTAAGCACTCTATTCGACTAGTGCCGAAGGATTGATACTGTTAAGGGTTCTGAGTGTCGACGGTGATGCGGAGTGGTATACAATACTGCCATAATCTAATACAGACCGAACACGACTTCTATACAGACGAAGAAGGCAAGTGCGGTCTGCACCCAATGATGATGCGTTAAGGTAGCGAAAGAGGTTCAGAGATGAGTTACAACGGGATTTTAGTTCTCGTATGTGATTGCGCCAAATTAGTGTGCGGTCGAATGTGAGACCCGGGAATTTTGCGGAATCAACGAAAGGAAGATGTTGGCCCGCAAGAAAATAATTGGGATCATTGTGGGTTTTGTATATCCCACAGAAACGCATACAGCACGACTTTGATACAGAAAAGCTAAAGTCGGTAGATATGCTCCATTCGTGTAAACTGTTTAAAACTAATTGCAGTTGCCCCTCGATGACTGAGATGCTGCTGGACGAACAATAGATGAAGTCAAAAACGAAGAGACGTATGCACCGGTTCTCGAAGCATTGACGCAATACTATTTATGGCTATGGCAAGGAGTGACGCTCAGGATTGAGCCCTGTGGGACACCGTTTTCCAAAGGTTGACTAGAAGTCAAATGAGTTCCAAGGCGATAGCGGAAAGACCGTTGAGATAGGAAGCTCTCCAGGAACAGAGGAAGACAACCTCAGAATCCCCAAGAGTGCAAAGTGCGTAGAACTCCGTACCTCCAGGTTGTGTCATGCTTTTTCCACGTCAAAAAAGATGGCTACAAAGTGGTGCAGCGTTGACCGCTGTTTTCTTAAACCACTTTGGATATTGGACAGAAGGTTTCGCGATTCCAGAGACCAAACATGGCGACGATTCTTTCTAACAATTTGCAAACGCTGTTTGTCAGAGAAATCGATCGGAAGTGCGACGGATTAGAACTATATTTTCTCCCTTTCGGAAGTGGAATAATTATGGCCTCACGCCATTGAGCGGAGACGGTATGCTCATTCCAAATACAGTTAAATAAGTTCAGAAGGAATTTCATGCCTATCCCTGGAAGATGTTTTATCATCGCGTAATATATTTGATCAAGACCAGGGGCTGTTGTTGTTCACTAACACTTTTAATAACACAATTTAAATAAACAAATTAATTTATGGGACACAAATAAAACTGCATGAACACAAAAATAAAAAAGTAGAACAAAACCACAAAATGTAATAAATTGCCACCGGAAGCAACAAAACTCAGAACACAAGGATAGCTAGAATTTAAATGAATACGTTAAAATTCAATGTAAACAAATACAGTTGTATAGCGACTGAGGCAAGAAGTATACAGTTCACGAAATAAAGAATTGACATCCTTTTCCGCACGTTGCCAAATGCTGCGCAGCTATAAGTGTTTACTTATTTCTGGGAAGTACTTAAGTATTTTCTTATTATAAGTGCCGTCTGTGGAATACGAAACCACTTAAACGGTCCCTTACTTTAAGTAAACACTTATTACTTAAGCGATCCCTTATTCTATAAGTGAGGGCTCTGGAATCCGCCCTATGTCAGTTATCTCTCTTTTATACGTATGATTATAAATTACTAGTTGTTTTCCTCCTTGTGTCTTATGCATGCAAGTGGGGTAAAGAAATATTTTTGTTTATTACGACATGCTCATAAGTTTTCACCTAATTTTCTAAGTATATTTACTAATGAAAGAAATAATTAAAAACTTAAGAACTTTTATGAACGAATAAAAGTGAGTTTTTAATTATGTTTAATTAGATTACATAACGGACGATAATCGTAGTAGTAATAGTAGACTTATCAATATTTAGATGTCCTTTTTACGTCACACTACTTCCACAAGGTATATAAAAATATATATTGAATGATGTTCACCCCGAAAAGAAAGTTGAACGTGCTATACACATATTTCGTAATACTTGTTTCATCAAACTTGTGTTAATAAAAATATAGTCCATAGTTTGTACGTAGAGGATTGAACAGTATCTTACGATAATAGTTGATACGATTTAATGTGTTATTCCATATCCATTCTATAATGTATTTAATTTTCAAGTTTGTAAAATTGGTTGTATGACTTTTATATCAGGCAAAATAATTTAAATTTGTAAAAATAATTGGTAATTGCAATAATGTTTAAAAATACCATTGAAGCTGACACTTTTTATTGTCCGTAATGTCACCCATGGAGTACGGGTAAGGTGAGAGCGTAAATATCAGTAGATCGAGAGTTCGCTCCCGATGGGAATGTAGGAGTATATAATTTTTTGTTTTGCCTACAGAACATTATTCTAATTAATAAGTTACGTACATCATTTTTTTTGCGATACTTACGAAATATAAGGAATTTTGAATCAGGATCAAATATATACGTAGACTACGAAGTATAGGCAATATTTTGGTATTGACGTAGGGAAATATTTTTGTTTATTACTATATGTTCTTACGTTTTCGCCTAATTTTCTAGGTACAGTTATCAATATTTGTATCTATTTTCACATCAAACTACTTCGAGAAGTTGCTTAACGAAAAATAAATATATTGAATGATATTAGCCCCCCAAAATATGTTGAACGTGCTATACATAAATTTCGAAAAACTTAATACATCAAACTTTTGTGTTAATGAAAAATATATTCTGTAATTTGTACGTAAAGGATTGAGTATGTTGAATAGATTGAATTGAACGAAATATGATAAAACTATTTTATTAAAAAGGTAATAAAACAGCTTGGCAAGGACGCAGCTCCTCAATTAGGGGTCTGGGGGAGCAAAGAGAGTTTGTTAAATATAAGGTCCTTGGCACTAAATCAGGAATTTGACTAAAATATTTTTTAAAGCTTTTTTCATGTTCTTAAAATGATTTAACACAGATTCAAACCTTTTTAATAAAGACTTTAACCTTTTATATTTTGAACAATGAGCGTTAAAAGCATGGAACAAAGCGTGTTGAAAAACTTATAACAGGAATTAATAGACAAGATAGCAAAATTAAGGAAAGTTAGGGAAATTTTTACACAGTAATTTCGAATTGTATTGATTAATATCTACAGTGTTGATACAAGGGTGAGACTGGGTTGACGGCGGTGGTTGGAGTGGCATTCTAGAGAAATTAAGTATATGTGAGTACAGTCCTTAGTTTTTACATTCGGATTGCAGCTTTGTGCTTAGTACTAAGTCTGACATGAGCATGTGTTAGCACAACAATCGCGTCAGTGAGCAGAGTGTTTATCATCTAAGAAAATGCGTAATAGACTGCGGAGAGTCTAACAATTGAAGTTCACTAACAATCAGTTGTACCACACTAAGGAAACAAATCCACGACCAGCCATTGGACAACTAGCGACATCTGTTGATGTAACACGAAACGAACAATCGGAGAAAATCAAGCAGGCGGTAAATATGAAGTGTCGTACTTTCACTATGACGGGTAGACGCTCAAGAACCGGTAGATCGGAAAAACAATCCTAGCCCAACCGACAGTGTAACTGAAAGTGTAATTAAAAATAATCTTACCAGCATGACAGATATAAAGAACATGTTCTCTGATATCCTTATTGAGCTTAAAGAAATGAGGAAACAGAATGAGTTTAGATTATAAACAAAAACAAAACAAAAAAAACAAAAAAAAGATATTGCTGACCTCAAACAGGCAATCCAAACCACGGACAAGAAATTAGACGAAAAATGCACTACACTGGAAAATAAAATCATCACTGCTACCAACTCAACGTAAAAACAAATCAACTCGAAGTTATCAAGACCCTTCAAGATGAGGAAGAGAAGGCAGAGAGCAAGAAGAAATAATATAATCAAAAGTAAGGAATTTAATGATCTTACGATGACATTAGATACCAAGGTTTAAGAAATTTTACGGAAGATATACCACAAGGAAGAGTATATTAGGGCGAGTTACTTAGGCAAAGATAAGTCAGAGAAAGGTATAGTAAGAGTGGAACTCAACCGATGAGGAAAAAATGGTCAACATGAAGAATAAAAATAAATTAAGGGGCCAAGACCACTTCATAGAAGATGACATGATCAGAAGAGAACGCCAAATCCAGGCAACGAGGAAGGGAAGAAAGAGCTAAGGGCAATACAGTAAAAGTGGGCTACCAAAACATGATGATCAATAATCAATAGGTGAATTGGCAGATAGCCTCCCATCCGCCAACAGTGTAGTCAACACCAATAATTCCACACCCAGAAGAATTACAAATAATAAGGAAATAACAATAGCATCTTTAAACATAAGAACACTCAGAACATTGGAGAGAGAAGTGGAATTAACTCATGCCATAAAAGAAATTAAATTTGACCTTTAAGGCCTTAGCGAAGTCAGACAAATGGGAGAAGTCATAACAGAACGGTCGAACGGCGACCTATTCTGCTACAAAGGGACAACACCCGGTCAGAGAGGAGTAGGCTTCATGATAAAAAAATAATATAAAACACATGGTTCAGGAAGTAGCAGGGATATCAGAGAGAATAATGGCGCTAGTCATTAAAACAAAAAGAACCAGTAGCGAACAAGAACTAGAGGACTTCTACGAACAATTGGACAATACGCTACAGAAATACAAAACATCAACAAATTTAATCATAGGTGACTTCAATAGCAAAGTAGGTTGGAGAGCATGGGGAGAAGAAGAAACAATCGGATCACGTGGCTTCAGAACACGAAATGACAGAAGACAAGGATTGTTACAATTTGCACAAGAGCAAAACCTGAAAATATCTAATACATTCTTCATGAAAAACCCACGTTTCATGGACGTGGCATTCATCAGACGGCAACACCAGAAATGAAATAGACTATATATTAACCGATCAGCTCAAACTTCTAAAGGACTTTCAGGTGGACAAAAATCTCAAATTTGAAACCGACCACAGAATGGTGCGCACAATAATGAAGTGCGACAGAAAATGTTATCGAGCGAAACCGACAAGACCAAAAATAGTTTGAATAGAAGCAAATTTCTAGAGTAACTACAAAGAGAACTATCGCAAGTGAACTTCAACGCAGATAGCGGAACAGAGGAGTCATACAACTTGCTGGAGCGAGGTATCTTAAAAGCTAGCAATCACAGCGGCACAAGTCGAGTCCCAACAAAAACAACTTTCAACTTGAAACAATCGACCATTGAACTCATCAAGAGGGAGTCACTAAAGCATACCAAATTCAACTCAGCTAGAACAAGGATAGAATTCGCAGAACTGGATAAGCAAACAAAGCGTGAAATCCACAAAGATATACGCAACCATCGCAGCACAATAACGAAACAAATATTCGAGAATATCAGGTCAACAAGAAAGGCAAAACATTCTCTTAGTACACGGAAACAATGGCTAACAGGAGCGAAGAAATCTTTGGGCGAGTATACAATTGTGAGGACATATTTTAGCCGAAGCAACAAAATTCTATGAATCAATCTATTCGTCCTCCACCCAATCTACAACAAATATTAATTACAACCAAAATACTGAAGATCTCATTCCTCCGATTATACCCAGCGAAGTTTGCGGCGCAATAACAGGTCTCAAGAACGGTAAGACTCCCGGTGACGACGGCGTTTGGAATGAGCATATAAAACTTGGCATGGGACTTCTAGTGCAACCTATCACTAAAATATTCAACAAAACCTTAGACACAGGAATTATTCCAGAACAATGGAGATCTAGTAGCATTATTCTACTGCACAAGGGACCAAAGCCTGACCTAAACAATTACAGACCAATAAGCCTAATGTCAAACCTCTACAAACTATTCTCGAAAATATTAACAAAAAGGTTGACGAAGAAACTAGATGAGAACCAGCCATGCGAACAAGCAGGCTTCCGATCAGGATTCAGTACTGTAGGTCACATACAAACGATCAACCAAATCATTGAAAAGACCGACGTATTCAATTTACCATTATATATGGCTTTCGTGGACTACAGTAATGCATTCGACTCTGTCGAACATTCGAGCGTTCTACAGGCACTGCAAAAACAAGGAATAGAACCAAAATATATCGATATCCTGGAGCAGCTAAACAAACAAAATGTTGCCAAAGTAAAAACAAAAAGTGGGTCGCGATTTTCAGCTAAAACGAGGAGTCAAACAAGGTGATCCCATCTCATCTAAAGTTTTCACTTTTGTATTGGAGGACATTTTCAGGAAGCTAAACTGGAACAACAAATACAGCATAAAAATAAATGGAAAGAAACTGTCTCATCAAAGATTCGCTGATGACATTGTATTAACTACTAATTCCCACAGTAAACTACAACAGATGCTTCTTGAGCTAAACAAAACTAGTAAAACGGCGGGTCTTTTGATGAACCTTACCAAAACAAAAATATTGTCAAACAGACAAGCAGACCCAATCTACATTGATGGAAATAAGCTTGAACAAGTAGATGAATATATGTAACTAGGCCAACTCATCACACTATTCAATAAAATAGATAAAGAAATAAATAGACGGATAGCCCAAACATGGAAGGCCTTCTGGACACTGAAATTCTTACTTTTAGACAAATCATTAAATATAAACCTTAGAATTGACCCCAACATACTTGTATTATTTCTGTACTACTATGCGCATGCCAAACCTGGTCTCTAACGGACAAACAAAGAAATTCCCTAGAGATCTGTCAAAGAAAGATGGAGAGGAAAATCCTTGGCATCTCATTACAAGAGAGTTTCGAACAAGAGGCTCCAAGAACTCACGTCTTCCAAGAACGTCACACAGCAAGCCGGAGAAATAAAATGGAAATGGGCGGGACACGTCGCGAGGCTTCACCCTGACAGATGGGCGCAGAGAAACAGCATGTGGGATCTCTACATAGGAAAGAGAAAACGAGGAAGACCAAGACTTAGATGGGCAGATTACTTCAAACAACTAGTGGGGTCACAATGGTCCAGAGCCGCAAGATGCAGATTAGTTTGGAGAGATTATGAAAGACAATTAAAAACGAAGTTTTAAAATATGTTAGTTTGGTTAACCACAAGAATCAATAATGTTAATTTAAGTGAGAAGCATTATGTGTAAGAACTAATGTTAACTTACGTGGAATTGCTCACAACGTGAGTCTTACATAATAGAGCATCCCCTCTTATAGGAGGTCTTTGCCCTTCAAGTGACACTCTAGGCTAATCATTCATTTAATTTAGAAGAGGATGCTTCCTCGACAAAAAGTTGAAAAAAGGATTCCGAGGCAGATAGTATTAAGTTGATAGTGCCTTGACAAGGCGCATGTTGAGGTATGAGAAGGAAACATTAGAAAGGGAGTGTGCAGATTGAAAGACAGAAAATAACCGGCTCACAGGGGACGTTTCTCGAACGATGTAGGATCGGCAAAGAAGAATTTCAAACAATTGTGAGACTCACGCACGATCATAAACAACAGGGAAGGAACATGAAGGAAGACAAGCAATGATTTGATATTCAGAGAGTACATTAAAATAGGTTTTATGGAAGATTAAAGAAATTTAACTTAGAAAAGTTAAGAAAGACACCAGTGAGCATCCAAACGCATATACGTGACGGGGTGGACGAAACTGGAAGCCAGATACAGGGATAGAAATGACGAGCTACAAGAGAAAATGCGAAATGAACACGGTAGCGGTGTAGAAAAGAAGTGTAGAGAATATGATTTAAAAAAAGAGAGAGAGAGACAACGAAAAAGAGTGACAAAAATGTGTGAGGAATACAGAGAATATGTGACAATAATAGGAACAATTAAGAGATGTAATATAACATGAGAAAAACTGAAACAACGACAAATGCTCCGTAATAGATTTACCGTCTCCCAGAGAAGGGAACGGCAGTAAGACGCAGTTCAAAGTTTTTAAAGGATGAGAAAACAATCATTAGAACGGAGACCTGTAATGATAATATTAACTGACAAGGTGGTCATGTTACCAAATATTATAAAGAAATTTAAAAAAAGAAAAAATACTATTAGTCTGACATCGACCCATGATTGTGCGCCACGAAAAACCCAAGGGGGGGGGGGGGGGGGGG
>NNCF01130625.1:113148-124774 GCA_002313205.1 Laupala kohalensis
AAAAAAAAAAAAAAAAACCAAGCGCAACTCATGTACTTAAAATTTTGAATCCACTAGTGAATCAATGTTTACAAAAGAAAAAATCCCTACTATCTCCGTCGCCTAAAAGCTACTAATCAAGGTCATGCGCGCAGATGGATTATCCGCACCACACAGTCAGACTTTACTACTGAAATAGAGCTTCTACATTATCTAGTGGCCAGGCTACAAGTGCACGGTGGACACTTAGTGATTCGCGCGTGACGGTCGCTCACGCGCTTTGCCACACAGGAACTCGTACCTGAAAGTTCGCCTATTCATTTTTCTGACTCTCTTTACAAAGGCCATGTCAACTGCACTCAAATCAACCCCATAGAGTGAAAGGCGACTAACTCAAATCCTTACGTAAACATCTCAATATCATTTAATAAAATTTCTACAAAGTCATTATTACAATCCATATTGCTATTCGCAGTGACGCCATTGATTTATAGGATGGATGCATTCATCACACCTCTATCCCTATCATCTAAACCACAACTTCTAGTAAATGTTTTAACCATACAGAGATCACTGTCATTTAATTTGATCTCTAACTTATTAGTCTTCTACGTCAATGTAATGTACATAAGTCACTTTTCTATTACTTAATCACTTCTTACTTTAGTGGGTGTCCGTATTTCGCCGCCTATGTATCAATTTCACCAACAGCAAGCAATATTCCGCCCGCCCACACGGATCCGCCGGCAGTCGTCCCAACTCTCACAGCAAAATCACTCTCACAGTTCTGTCCTCCTACACACCTTTGCCAACCACCAAACCGCACTCCTGGAACAAATCTAATGAAGATCACGCATTTATCACCCTACATACAGAAGCCAACATCTCGCAATTACCTCCAAAGCGTTGCTAGTAAACCTCATATAAACTTTGAATGAAAGTTCCATACAACAAAACTAAAAAACAAATGAAATAAAAATTTTACGGTAAAATCAATACCCTTTTACAAGCTATCGTTTAACTTGACCAGTTGGTTTGTTAGTATGTTCGGGTCAAATCTTGCAACTGAATTTTAAACCTGTTCCCTCCAACCGATTGAGCTGAAATTTGGCACTCGCATATCAACACGATGACAATGCCATATTATGTCTAACTCAAATAAAATCTTTTAAAAAGTTTTTTTTAATAACTATTTTATTCCGAGACAATACGCGGCGGATCATTTCCGGGAAGCGTCCCCTGAAATGCAATCCATCTCTTCATGCATACAAGTAAAATTTCTTATTTTATCAATAAGAACAGCGAAGGAAATTCTTATCCTATCATTGAGATCGCTTCTCAAAAGTTTGTTTATGCTATCGAAAGACGTATCACATGGACACTACTCAATTAATGTTATTTATATTAAATAAAAGTTTGTTTAAAAAGTCTTTTTAGTATTGTGAATAAACGAGATTAATTATTACGACAAATAAATAAATAAATTCTAATTCAGGAAAGTATAAAATAATAAATAAAAAAAAATCTTTTTAAAAACAAGTTTTTATTTACGCCATGTACTAAAACGAATAAAATAAGTTCAGATTTGTATGAAGGCAATGCTAAATGCTAATACATATTTCAGGTAAGTAGATCCTAATAAAAATAAACGTAATCATTGAAAATGATTAAATAATTTATGTTGAATTATTTGATTTCCAAAAGCTTGTTGCGCAAATTGTAAAGAAAATGCATACTTCGGCAAGTACTTACTTACCAACCAATCACAATCCTATGATATTAATTGGTATCTACTTTTATCTCCACCGCGAAGTAACAGATCAATCATATAGAATTAACATGGGAGACGGACCGGGATTCGAACTCGAGACCTACACGAACTTGCGAACGATATGGTGCAGCTTTAGCGTCTAGGCGCACGAAGATGATCCCAGGTTCAAATCTCGGTCACGTTTCTCATTTTCATTCAATATAACATTAAGATAGGAAACCAAACAAAAGATAATATTATAAACAAATTCTGTATCTCACGTACTATATGAAATACTGTTGGAAATAAGGCTAAATAAAAGATGGTAATTTCACTAAGAAATTGATAGTTGAAAATTGCTTGAAAGGAATTCCATAGCTCATGAAAGAGGCATCACTCCTAGGAAAATTATTTAAATACTTGTCCTAATTAATATCAATAATTTTCTCGCCATTTATGATTGAATGGCGTGCGCTAAGGCGCCAAACAGAGCTTTGTACGTGTCCAAGACAAAGCTTCCTGAAAATATACGTAAATCGAAAATTGTAACGTAGGAGCAAATTCAACCTACCCCTCCCTTCTGTTGTGGAGCGCACTGCAGCGCACGAGGACCAATTCATTTCGGGTTTACTTAACGATGAGCAGCTAGCGAGAACTTCTCCTTCCGGGAACAGTCACAGTGTTGAAATTCATCTTAACGTATGCAATAGGTGGAAAAATACGAAAAAAATGTACAGTAGGGCAGAGTTCCGTCGTTTAGAAATACATCATTGAACGCATTAATACATCATTGCTTTTCTTATCACTAGGGCTATCTTTTAAAACCATAAAATGTAAACTGTAGTCTTTTGCTATAATTCTTGGAAGAAAAGTGGTTTGGAAGTTTTCTGAGATAACAAATAACCGAATTTTAACTTACAACATTTCATTTCACATGTTTTATGAATACTAATAACTCGCTCATTTAATGATTTTGTCAAGGATCAATAACCGATTCACTAGATTCAAAAATAAGAAATTGCAAATTTCGCACTTTGGACTTATTGCAAAAAATAGACCTCTTCTACAACTGTCTCTTATACACATCTAGATGTNTCAAAAACAGTAAGGGGTCTCAGATTTCCGTATTTTACACGATACAAATACTTATATTTTCGATTTCATCACTGGGTAGATTTCTCATTGCCTGGTCTGGTAGTGAAATTAGGAGTTCCATAACCAACCACGTAAGAGGTAGTGCATCCAATGGCAGTACTTGAATAAATATGTTATCCGTACTGCACAGGCATTTCGGTGTTCCTGTTTCTTCCTACTAGCTACCACCATTGCAATGGATGATTTTCACACCAGTTTTTAAACGGTAAGAGTATGCACTCTCACTTATTACTTAGCGGGACTAAAAGTAGTAGTTTTGTGCAACGATGGAAGACGGAGTAAAGAACATCACAAATATTTGATCAGAGATTATATCATGCAATTTGCAACAAATTAGCTATGTTCCTTGCAAGAAAGTAACTCTCTGGAAGTCGAAATTATTCCTGACCTCTAACCATTTGCTTTTCTGAAAAAAATGCCAACTTTCATTATGTTTTTAACAGGTTAGGAGTCGATTAAGACTCATTGAATTGGATATTGGATGTTCGAAGATTCAAAATATAGAAAACACTAAACTAAGAAAAAGTCCATTCTGCGATAAAGGAAAATATTCCGCAGGTTCTAATAACTTTATCAATACAGCAACAACATGAATTTTTGCAGTAAAATGCTGGACAGTGCTGACGATTGGTTAGCGCAGACAACTTCCTGTAAAGTATACTGAGATCCCAGTTTAAGGTAGAAAATTAATATCTATACATGTACTTTAATATGCCACCACTATTAGAATGGAATCAAAGACAAACTATTCACCTGTGGATACTCGACAATTCCCGCTGGAATAGAGAATTTCCCAAACGATCAAAAGAGGATTATTTAACGGGGTATATATAAATCCAAAACAAAAAATGGAACAGAAAAAGAATTCATATGTACAAATCAAAATAAAAGTCTTTTAGGCGAGAAGTTACTCAAACCAGAAAGACCCTTCACATCAACAAGCATGGCAAATATTAAGGATAATTGTTTAATTACTTTCAAATTAGAAAGTATTTAATAAAGCCACAAGCAGTCATGATATCAATATTTATTAGGATATTCTGCACATCAACATCAATATGAGGTACAAGTCTACAGCAATAAAAAGATACTCTCATGAACTAACTGAGATAATCCATGCAAATTTGGAAATTGTTATTAACAAATTCCATACCTCATCAACTGAAGAAATATGGGCAAGAAATGAGTTATATTGGAGAATGTACGTTAATGATCTACACACGTTAGGAGAATTAATTGTTCACAAGGAATTGTTACAAAACAAATAGTTACATTACAAACGATTCCTTACATTGCCAACGGACAAATGGATCAAGTATACAAGTAACCGGCAATGAGGTACTGTGAAAAATGCATAAGGTGGGAAGAGCGCAGTCACTGGCTATCACTTGGCCAACCCCTTAAATCCCCAAGGAACCTGGTGCAGCCGTGATGTTGGGACCATTTAGTATAGTCATCGCCGAAGATAGAATCACTGTCAATTAGATGGAGTTTTTAATGGAACCTAATAAACATATTACCATGTTTACCGCGAGGTAAATTAGTGATTCTGTGTTCAAATTCCCTCCGTTCTATCTGATACGAAATGATCTCTTGGCATCAGCATTCCTGAGGTGATATGCAGTAATTTGTGTTTTGATGTGTTTTCGGTCAGGTTGTTATCTTTGTCGTAAGAACTTAATTGGCTAAGGGCCACTGTGAGGGTTTCTTCAACTTCCTCACACGTATTGTCCTGTACTGCGAAGACCAAGTCATCCGCTCATACACAGAATCTTGTCGTAGAGATATGGAGTTTATCGTTGGTAAAGATATTAAAAAGGATTGGTAATAGTACATTTCCCTGTGGAAATCCCTCTTGGTTTCGCCACTAACTTCGCTTACCATGGAAGTCTACGTGATGTTAGTTAGGGCCAGGTTTCCTGTGATGTAAGGCACGTTTGTCGCTAATATACAATGCTTTAGGGTATCGAAAGCCACATTAAGGTCCACAAAGACTGCTCCAGTCACCATTTTCTTTTCAAAATCATTCTACAAAAATTGGAGGGTGATCTCAAGGACGGTGTTCATGGACTTATGTGAAAATGTGAATGTCCGTATTCCTTTAAGCGGTCCCAAAATGATATATTCAACACAAATATCGATCATTTTCCATATATTTACATGTCACCTTATTCCCAACCCCCACCCAGGGAGTGATAGGGATGTACTATTCATTATGGGTACTGATTACGCGGCACCGGGGGGAATAACTATTTCAGCGGCTTCGAAAACTAGTTTCAAAATTAATATCGGTGTTTTCCATTATTTTTACACCTTACCCTCTGTGTACTGGGTAATAAGGGTGTATTTTCACTCATGGGAAATAATCGTGTGCTTCAGCTTTGAATCTTCAGAAAATGCTATAGACCGTGATTAAATTGACAAAAATTCTACAATGGATTGGATTGAATTGAATTATAACTTGAGAACTACAAACTTTTATAGAAAATGTCTTCATAAGAAAATGAAACGTCCTACAAAACGCGTCATCCTGGATATTTTCTTCTTCTGACCATCTCTTTATCCTCTTCTGCGCATGGAAGTTTTGTGCACATCTATGTCGAAGAGTCGATAGTTATTATTTAATTGCATCAAATAGGGTAGTTCTGATATTTTGATATGTTGATATGATCAAGTTCTGATTATAAACCCAAATTTTCGACCTCGACCAGAAATAAACAAAAACAGTAAAATTTCAAGATTTCTCAGTTTGCATGGATTTGAAGCAGTGGGTTTCAGAAATAAAATGCTATGTCATTTTTTTCAGTTCTGTGAATTTACAAGAGTTAAAGACCACAACTCGAACCGTATTTGGACCACAGACTCATGCAAGGAAAAAAGTACACGTTGACTCTACTACATAGATGTGTACTTAAGTTCAACGCGCACAAGCGGATCAACAGATCGTCAGAAAAAAATACTCAGAAAAATACATTTTGTTGGATGTTCAATAAATTTCATCTTCATATAAAGACTTTTCTCTAAAAGAAAGTAGTTCTCAAGTTATAAACAAAATATGGGGAAAATAAGCTTTTTGATCCATCGCGCTCTTCAGCTTTATCTGTTCGTCTGACGACAAAATGACACAGATCACAATTTGTTGGAAATTTAATATTACACTACTTAGGTACAGCGGTGTTTCGTTCTAAAAATGTGTTATCAAGTTATAAGCGGAAAACTGAAGAAAGTGTATTTTAGAAAATCTTAATTTATTTTTGTTTGAGTTTATTGTTGAAATCTGAACCTGCAGCTTCGTTCTTTCCCTCCTTTCTTGTTTGTATTTTTTTTAATTAAAGTTTATTAACAATCTTAAAATTTTTAAATTTCATGTTTGGCCTTTGTAATTTTTTAAATTAAAAAAAATATCAAGCTGCTACTAAAAAGAATAAATTTTATTTGAACATAAATGAATTCTTTATAATATTAGAGAAGCATCTGATATATTTTATACAAAATAGCTGACAACGATAAAATATAACACATTCTAGGACATTTTCTCTCTAAGAAACATACAGTGACTGGATTTGGAAACTTAGATCTATTATTCAGTGAATTGCTTGAGAATTCTAGAATTCAAAGTTTCCAAACATCAGTGGTGTAGAATTTTTTATACTTGTTCTTATATATTATTCTTATATACATTTTGTTCTTACATTTCTTAATTCTGTGTGTCGACCTCCGAAAACATGTGAGCAATGGCTCTTTTGTAGTCAACACCCACACATACAAACTACATAAAAAGCACATTTCATGATTTAGAGGGAAATATATATTGTGTCAAAAATAAAACCGGAGCCAAAAAGTTCTCCAAAGCCTAAGTGTTTGGTTGTAAAACCCGAAGTGCCGAACGTAGGTGCACTATCTAGAACCCAAGCATTTACTCTAGTACGATACACAAAATAATTGTTTTCCTTTCAATCACATGTTTCATGAAAGCATAAAGAAAATTATAATTTGAATTCTACGCACATTGTTCTCGGAATCAGAGGCTCCCAAAACTGATATATTCGTAAAAATTTTGCTACCGTTTATTTTTCACAATTGTAATACTTTTTATATACTATGTTAACAGAAGCTTAAAACTCAGTAATGTCATAAATACGTCGTGTTCGGGTTAATTTTTATTGGAATTATGTGTAGAATTCAAAAAATTTAAAATGGGAATAAAAATAAAAGTGTTTAATTAATAGCACTTTAAATAACTCTCATGAAATCCATTAGCGGTAGGTAGGTCGGTTGGCAGGAGGGTGCGCAGCGTGCGGCAAGCCATTAGAAGAGGTAGAATCTGTGGAGGTTGATGGTACCCAAAATTTTTAATCTCCTGTCCGACTTTATTACCATCAGGGAGTGTGGAGTTTAAGGACTCCGTGGAAAGGTCTCCCTGTTGTCCTCAGTCCAGGTACGTTTGCCCCCATCTGAATCGTCTTTAAACGAAAAATGATACCAAAGAACCATTTTCAAGCAATCGCGGTCCGTATGCGTGTAAACGCACTCATGCGCATTGTATGCGCAACACAGTATTAATCTTTTTTATAAATCGCTTTAGCTCGCAAATGATGCTTCAGAGGAAAATACATGTACAAAGCTTTATTGTAGGGAATTTTATAATCTATAAAATTCACAGTATTTTCTCGTTAAAACGTAACACGATATATGCTTATGTAAGACATAGGTTGCTCAGCATATAAGGGAAGTATGCTGAAACATTTCTTCTGAGAGACTATGAACCTCAATAATTTTCGTAAATTACTATTAAGATTAGAAAAATGTTGCCTTTCGTTGTTGTTGTTGTTGTTGTTGTTGTTTTTTTTTTTTTTTTTTTTTTTTGTGGAGAAGGAAGTGGGGATCTGCTTCATTTTGTTTGCGGGGGGCACCCCTGGATTTTGAACCTAAATTTTTTTGTGACTTCTTAGAGATTGTGCATAACCCTTTCCCCTCATATTTCTTGCAGAATGATTCTTAACTACACAAATTTCATTGCGCATTTCCNGCAAAGAAATCTAACGGAAAAATTGTTATGCTCTGTTTGGCTGTACCAATCAAATGTTGTAGCTGAGAACTAAAATGTAATAAAATAAAAGTTAAAAGTACAAAACTTAAACCCGACTACGAAAAACTAATAGTTTAAAGAAAATAAATAAATGTAACAAATACGGATGGTCGGAGGCCATTCGATCTCCGAAATTTAATTGACGGTGGTGGCCCCGACTACTCTTATTTGTTTAATAAAAGGTATTTGTTATTACATCAAGAATTTGACTTTCATAATATTATGTTATGCTTTTTTCATATTTTTAAAATAAATTACGCAGATTTTAACCTTTTAAATCAAGGTTTTCCTTTTATAGGTACTTGTTTACATGTTTCTGTAGCTCAATTATTTTAAAATTTTACTTTCTTATGTAAACTTCTGTATTATTTAAGCTTTTTTCTCCTACGATTTTGCCAAGGAGAAAATATGATTAGAGAGGAAATAACGATATTGAATCGAGATATAGACTTATTACGGAATAAGAAAAAAAATGTAAAATTTTTGAACTACTTAATATATTTTTTTTATAAAACCTAACCTCCTTTCAAGAGGTTAATTGGCAAATATGAGTAATTGTTCTTTAGTCCAGTGACTTGGGAGTATCTTTCTACAACAAAATATTCTGGATAAATAAGAGTTGAAGAATGCCAAGGACAAAGAAAAAAATCAAGGAAAAAAATGCAGGAATATGGTGTAAGCTGCATCAGATTGAAGGGAATATTTCCAAACGACCTCTTTTGTCATGACACAAATACCAAATGCATCAGTGTAAAGTGATACAAAGAGAAACAAAAGCTATCCTCATGTCAAGTTTTCACAATACTATCGGAGTAGTATTCCATGGACTGGTATTGTCAAGGAAATCAACTATGAAACTAACGGTGAAAAAAAAAACCATTGCACATACTTTCTCATATAAGTTTCTCTATCTGCAGCATAGAGTGAGAAAAAATTATATAGTGAAGGAGTCATTTCTGGCGCGGTCCTCTATATTTTGGTCGTCTTCAAGTGCTCTATTCAAAGTTGCTAGATGAACTTATTAATGTCTTTTATTTGAAATTTGAAAGTAAAATAAATATTCAAAATAGTATTTCAAAACATATAGCGACATATCAGTCATATAAATATCGTAATAGTGTTATGTAAATGTAATTTCGTTGTAGACAGAAATTGATTTTCGCATCTGCAGTGCGTTTGCTGTCCTCCTATGTATTTTGTCGTTCACATATTTCATTTCAGTGATCAGTGCACGAAAATTGCATTCTACGCCTGCTTAGTCCATTTACACTGCTAAATATTACTCAAGCTTCTTGAAACAGTAAACTAATGTTTAAGTGTAGGAAACAGAAATTATTTTACTGCGTCTGTACCAAACTTTCAAGCAAAATATCACTAATGCGGAAGTAAGGCATACTAATTGTACTTAATGTACATACAATTTAAGCAAAATCATTGGAGCTGTTTTGGAGGAACATTCAAGAGTACTTTGAACTTCATGTGAAGTATCCTTTGTTTAAATTTTTTTTTAAAAAGCATGTGCATCGACACGTAAATTCTGCCGAAAATACGAATTACAAAACTTTCTATACACTACGTATATGACAAAGTAAAAGCTACTAATATATTCACTTCCGCAAAAGCCAAAAAGAAATTTTTCGAAGAGTAAAAGGAATTTTTTTCTTATGTTAACATTTCATGGTAAACATTGCAAATGAATAATTTAATTTCTAAGCAGCCACATACAAAGATAGCTAAAATGATTAAATGGCTAACTTTGTACACATGTAACAATATTTTTACAACGCAATGTTAGTTTTAAGTTAGCTGGAAATCTTCAAGTCTAAATATCCAGATGTCCCAGAAAAATTATGTTCCTTTTCTGCGTAAACGTACTGAGGACACAATTTAACACCTTGAAACTATACAAATGACGTATACTTTCGAACTTTAATAGATGTAATGACGATTTGCTATTGTTTCATCTTTCATCTCTTCTTTCCAAGACAAAAGCATTTAAACATTACATCATGTAAATAAGCTATTTGACACAACTGACAAGGATATTACTTGACAACTTGAGTCGTAAAAAATGACATCTCTGATCATGCTGGTAATCGAATAAACAATCTGTGGTAAGAAATAAATAATACTCGCAGTGTTACGTAATCTTGCATTGTGTATTATCATACACTTTTCATAACTGATCTGACGTTCTGTTTACATAGTTAATGCTAAATATGAAACGGAGAGAAACTTGTGTATGACTAGCGAATAGAAAGCAGTATTTGCCATGCCATATTATTCAGGTAAATAAAATAGTATTGCTAAATAAAAGTGAATGTTCATATTATCACACCAAAAGTTCGTTACATTCAATTTTTCGAGTGATTAAAACGCACAGTACACACCCACACTAGAGAGGATATTCGCCGCTGACTTTCACACCTACGGTAATGGAACATAGGCGTTAGTGTAAACCACAGAGCACAACCTTAGCTTTTACTTAGTTTAGCTTACCTATAATTCTTCTGCTCCCGAGCCTTGTCTCTGAGCTTGGAGAATTTCTTCCGGGAGGAGGAGGATTCGCACGCCGAGGCGTCGGAGGAGGCACCGCCGCAGGCGACTGCTGTAGTGTGTGTCATAGGGGTGGCGGCAGTGCCACAGTTGAGGCAGCCACGACAGCGCCACGCTGTTTTAGGGCGCCGTTCGCAGGGTGGCTCCAAACATTCCAAGTGGTAACAGCGTTCGCAACTCGAACAGCAAAGGAGGCACGACTGTTAACAGAGCCCATTTAACGCAATTACACATCTTTACACCACGTATGACACCAGAAAGCTCATCTCCCAATAAAGGCATGCAATGCATTTAAGAGTGGTACAGTCGACTCCCGATAATATGCAAATCAAGTATCTAACAATTAACGCGAGATTCAAAAATATGTTTTAACTCCGAATGGGAATGAAGGAAAAATTAAAATAATTTACACATACGAGGTTAGGCAGAAAAGTAACGAGACTGATTTTTTATTTACAAAAGTTTTTATTTTTTTCAAACATCAATGTTATCCCCTTCAAAGTAGTTCCCTCGGGTAGCTACACACCGATGGAGACGTTCCCACTGTTGGTAGCAGCGCTGGAAGTCTTCAACCGGTATGGTCTTCAATATGTCCGTTACACTCTTTTGGATGTTTTCTACAGTCCCGAAATGACGACCTTTGAGGATATTTTTCAGTTTAGGAAAAAAGAAAAAGTCACAGGGACTGAGGTCAGGTGAATAGGGGGGCTGGGGAACCACAGGAATGCCTTTTGAGGTCAAAAATTCTGTTATGGAGAGGGCAGTGTGACATGGGGCGTTGTCATGATGGAGCATCCATTTGTCTGCAATGTCTGGTCTCACGCGAATGACCCTTTTTCTAAGCCTTTCAAGGACGTCTTTATAAAAAACTTGGTTGACAGTTTGTCCTGGAGGAACAAATTCTTTGTGGATGATTCCCCTTCTGTCCAAAAAACAAATCAGCATTGATTTGATCTTCGATTTGCTCATTCGAGCTTTCTTTGGTCGAGGAGAATTTGCAGTGTGCCACTCCTCACTTTGCCTCTTGGACTCAGGATCGTATTCAAAAATCCATGATTCATCACCTTTGATCACACGACTAAAGAAATCTTGCTCAT
>NNCF01130625.1:124829-137070 GCA_002313205.1 Laupala kohalensis
GGCACAGACCTTTCGCATGTGCAAATGTTCACTCAAAATTTGATGAACGGTAAATCTGTTCAAATTTAATTGTTCACTCAACATTCTTAATGTTAAACGACGGTCTGATCTCACAAGAGTGTTCACACGTTCGATGTTTTCATCGATTTTCGAAGTTGAACGCCTCCCTGAACGTTGTTCATCTTCAACGTGTTCTCTTCCTTCCAAAAATGATTTGTGCCAGCGAAAAACTTGAGTTCGGGATAAAGAATGTTCCCCGTAGGCCTGTTTCAACTTTTCAAACGTCACACTTGCCGATTCTCCAAGCTTAACACAAAATTTAATGGCACAACGTTGCTCCAAATTCCGCTGTTCCATATTGCTTGACGCACAACCAAAACACAACTTCACTAATAGCAGTCACAAAAATCACGTAGTTAACGGAAGGAGTTGAAACTCGCACTGAGCTAAGGGAGGGTACTGATACACGCGCTCTATCAAGGACAACAGCGCAGCGTTGCCAGATCGCTTGTAGTGTTGCCAGTCTCATTACTTTTCTGCCTAACCTTGTATACGACTACAGAACAATGTACGAAGCTTTTGTTAGGAGGTTTGAAAGAAAATATCATATATTAAATCAGTGTTTTTACAGATGTGCGTGATCATGAGTGCAGAATTGTGAACTCTTCTATCCCGAAGTTACCAACATTAAAGCGGGTGACATTAAGTATTGTCTTCTACCTGTACTCCATGTTGGGACAAACGTATTATGTCCAACGTACACGAACTGTACCTGCTGCGAACGTATAAATACGTTTGGCAACATACGAGGGCAAGTCAATATATAAGTCGCAAACGTCAGTTTCCCTTATACCGTATAAATTACGAGAGCATTTTTCCCCAGCAGATGGCAATGCATGCTTGTCGTATAGGATGCGTGACAACTCGTAGGCACGCAGTCTGCCAGAGATAGCCAGTGCACGACGGCGGTTGTGTTGCATGAATGTTCACAAGAAGAATAGCGTAATGTAGTCTTTCTTTTTGTGGGGCGAAGGACTGTCCACAGAAGTGCATCGAGAAATGCAACCTGTATGGACACAACTGTTTCTCATAGAAAGCTGTTCTACTGGATCAAGAAGTTTAACAAGGGAAGACAAAGCATCAGAGATGAGGAGCATCCTGTTCGGCCTGCGGAGGTATCAACTGCAGTCACAGTGCAGCGTGTAGAACAAATCATTCGTTAAATATCACTTGGGTGGCCGTCATTTTGAAACTGACGATGCCGTTATCGAAGAGGTTACTCGTTAGCTGCGAGAGCTGCCAAAAGACTTCTTCGCCACCGGTTTTCAAGGACTTATGAGATAGGATAAGTGTCTCACTGTATAGAGTGATTATGCCAAAAAGTGAAATAAATGTCAGGAAGTTACTTCGATTATTATATATCCAGTTTTGCGACTTATTTATTGACTTAACAACGCACAACGTTTGTATAAAAAGCAATGAGGCCAAATGTGGAATGAAAATTCAAGAAGTTGGGCTACAAAATGAGCATGAAGGTTTACTTTTTACACTCCAGTTCGACCAACTTTCAATAAAATCTTGATGCGATTAAAGAAGACCAGGTGAGAGAAACCCATCAAGACAGAAGAGATGAAAGACAATATCAGGGTAGGTGGAATGTTCTGATGATAGACAACCGTAAGGTTGGATGCGGAAAAAGAGTCAATCTTTAGCAAATTTACAAAAGTAAAAGTGGAAAAAGATGTTTTGAGCGGAAAAATGTGTTAACAAGAATCTTTGAAGTGTCTACACGTATTACAAGGGCTTTGGAAGTATTACTATTAAAATTGTTTATTTGTGCCTTTTATACTGCAGTACAAAAATGAAGTATACAAGTTTTGAAATTTCAAATTGGATATTTTAATGAAATTTTTACGTTTTTGAGAGAAACCCTTACGTCATACAAAAATCTAACCTCAAGTTTGGAATTAGCGCCAAAGATACACAAAAATCAGTAGTCACAACTAAAACAATTTTCATAAAATGTTTTCTTGAATGAATTTATGAATGTGAAAGTTGTAAAATGCTGTTTATATAAATAAACCTACAGTTAAAAGTTACGTTTTTGAATTGTGGTCTATTTACAGACACATGAGAACGAATAGTACGTCTTTTTGCCATGCAATTGCAATATTTGTTGATTTGCAATAGAAATAGATTTGCACTAAAAAATTACCATTCGTGTCCCCTCTTTCCGAAGAAAAGCAAAATTAATGTCAATTAAAAGTTGAACGTCAATGTTACATTTATTTTCATAAAGCGGTCTTGAGCACGCGGTATTGCTGAATCACGCGTAATAGTTGTAATTTGTCGAATGAATGGTTTTGAAATGAGCTACGTATTTCTCGTCACTGAAAGTAAACGTTACAAAAATTTATATTGCATAAGCAAATATTAAATAGTTTTCAGTTAACTAAACTTTGTTTTTATTTTTCAGAAACAATCTAATCCTAGCTGTTTTTCACTCATTGTAGAATGGTGCTGCGAATAGTTGAACGACAGAGAGCATGGGGTCTCATTTTAAAGACATCACAAATAATAAAGTAATGATGAGTCAAGATACAGAAGTATGGAGGCATTGGCATTTGACATTGCATTACTTTAATGAAAACATTAACTTATTTTATTCGCTTTAGTACATCGCATAAATAAAAACTTATTTTTTAAAAAGTTTTATATATTTTATTTGGAATACAATTTTTGTTTGTTGTTTTTATACAAGTAAAAAATATAGTGTACTGCTGTTTTCGATGTTTTGATTTTCGTGACTGATTTTTAGAACTACTTACTTGCTTTAAAACTGATAACTTTCTTCATTCAACTCATTGTGTTACTGTTTTCGATCTCCGGCGTTCAATCTACCTTTAGTGGGGACCGAGAGAGCCAATATTTTAATTTGCATTTACATCTGCATCAACGGGATATTATACTTGTCCAAGTCCTAAGTAATTTCAAATAATACCTTACACACATTAGTACCTATGTTTTTTTGTTTCATTTCCAGTTAGCAAACTGTTATACAAAAACTAATGCTGTAATTGCTAATCCAAGCATGCTAACCTTCATGTAATTGAGAAAGGAATTGCGATGGTTTTGTGACAGTCGATTGTCATGTTCTCTATTTCGGAATGTCACACTTAGTAATGCGAAGGGGTTGCATATCTCTAGGCTCGCTCCACACGAGTTATAATTCGATAGAAAGACGCAAAGTTGTATAACCAACCCCAAGGTTAAGAAAATTCTGTACGTCATATGCCGATCGCAACAATATCGTGTGCTTCTTATAACATGAAAGTCGCAATGCTATCAGCATTCGTTTTACAGAAAAAATGATTTGAACTTAAGGGTGCAAGATGGCACTTTTCTCTCTTTATATTAGAAATCGGAAAACTGTTGGGATGATAGATTTCAACTTTTGTGTGCTTACACACCAGACAATTCCCTATCTTATTCACGCAAAACATTTTCTCGCTGTCACTCAGGAACGTGATAAGGTGGTTGGGGGTCGTTACATGGGACTTAAATTTTTGTACAAATGTACTGATAATGTATAATGACACTATATGCTATGCTTTTCATCACGAATCAATCGATTTAATCCAACTTTCCAAAAAGGGCGACATGATGAGGGTGTCTCGGTTTGGATTTCTCATATCGATGAAAAAACATGTAAACGATGTTTCTTGGACAAGCACATACCATCCTGTGTTGTTACGGAACATTTATAACAAACTCGCTTCAGTGGAAGTAGGGGGTGGAGGGTGGGTCTTCTGATGTAGGTGATTTTCTAATCTCGGTTTCTAGAGAGGACATTATTGAGAGTGTATGCGTAAGTCTAGCTCTCCCTCACATCTTGAAGTGTGATAATTTTGCTTGATTTTCTCGAAATTTGCATCTCTCTTCACTCTAAGGATGTCAGTGTGAGAGGGGTGGCATAGATACTTTCCAATAAGAGAATTTCTTGATAATACATGGGAACTTTCTCGCCCCAAATTTAACATACATTGTGAAACAGAGATTATAAGCGATAAAGTTACTGCGCCACTCATTTTGACACGCAATGTACGTAAAATAATTTTTCGGACAATGACAAAGTTTGAAACAAATGAATTATTCTTATTGTTGAGAATAAAGATATTGCAATTGATATGTTCTGAAAGTAATTATTTTATGAACATCACAAGATATTTCATGAATGAATTGTACATAACAGGAAACTAATTGAACTTGTCGGTTATGTTTGAAGGTTGATGCCGAGCAATGGACATGTTTGAGGACTTATTGAATTTAAGGAAAATTTGAAAATATGAATGATTGTATGTAGAGATATTTTTTATCTTTGCTGTGTTGAACACTAGGGAACGCATTATTATTTTGTTTGTTTCTTGTTATACGATATTGATGAAAATGGGGGGTAAATCAAAAAACTCAAAATTGTTTCTCATTCAAAAAGGAGTCCACGACCTGATTTTTTTATTTATTAATTGTTGTTTGTAGGTTGTTATCCTTCCCTAAAAATGTTTTCATAACAAGCAGTGGAAGAATACGATGGTGTGTTTAGACTAGAATGCGGTGTTTTGAGGGGAAGGGATTCTAGGAGAAAACTCACAATATTTGTTGCATCTATAACTCCACAGCCTATTAGCTCGGTGGACCATAAAATATACTGCTTTTATTTCTAAACCCAAATCTAAGTCTTGAATATACTATTTAGCACCAGAGAGAGTTTCGTTCCAGGTAATAAATGTATCTTTAATGAAAACCAACTATTCCTTTTTTACATCTCTGACCTGGTCGGAGGGACGATGACAGGCGGCACATACAACGCACTCCTCACAGCGCCACGTCGCGCCCAGAGCCAGCTGCGCGCCCAGAGTTTCGCCTCGTCCCCCAGGTACGCACGACAGGTGTACGCGCGCACCGCATCCTGCGCACGCGCTCAACGCCTCGGCCGCGCCCTGGCGATTTCGCGACGCCGTGCCCAGGCATTCGCTGCAGATAGGGAGCGCCGCTGATGCCTACATATAACAAAAAGTTACATTAGTATCAAACACAAAAGTTTAAAAAAACGTAATTCTATTCGGCATACATTGCAAATTATCGGCAATTAGAATAACATGAAAACATTTACTCGGATATCATATAAATAATTATTCAGATAGGGAAATTAAATCTTCGACATTCAACTAGTGAAAAGCATACATAGGTTCAACAATCCATTGAGGGAAGAAATGCACCGCTTGCCAGGGTGGCTAGTAAAAATATCTCAAAATTAACTGACTTTCCCTGACCAATGGATTAATTTTCCCCCGACTATTATAGCACATTGGTATGAACGCAACAATTTCTTTAACAATTGACAGAAAAAAACATCCTCGCCGATAAAATCTCATAATAATAAAGAAGTAATTAAAAGGAAATTATCAATAATTCATAAATCATTCTTCAAAAATAAAACGTCATCACTTCATTTTCATTCAGTTTCCTTTCATTTTTATTGATCCATCGGTCGTCTGACAACCTTGCCTATCATTATCATTGCAAGGTTGCTTTTCCCGTTATTTCCTCTCTTTTACATTAAAAAATTAAAAGTATCAGAAATATGAATAAGCGAAAGCTGGGAATAAGGTAAAGACCGATGAATGTAACCTTTAGCATCGCCGTCATTGAAACGACGCTTAAGCTGTTTGAGAAGGAATCGGTCGTTGTAGGTGAAATGGGTGGAGTCGTCATGCCATTTGCGGTCAGTAAAACACTATCTGCGGGATATAATGGATAGGAGTGACGTCGCCGTCCACTGTTCCACGCTCCAATCGCGCCCACAATTAGTTGCTATGTCTATAACGCCTAGAGGTGGGTCGTTGCAACTGGAACTACCCGTGAAACTACATAACTCCACCTGGAACCGTCTTGCTGTCGTTTCGATGCAACCCCGCTCACAGTTCCGATAGGAACACACTCGCTGACGCATCGTTGCAACGGAGCTAACAGTTCCCTTGGAACTGTCTCGTGTCGTTGCAACGGCAGTAACTGTTCCGCTTGGAACCGTCTCGCTGATATGCTGCAACCACTTCCATGAATTGCCCGTATCAACTGTTGAAAAAATTATGAAACGCATATATTCAGAATTTCGGCGAATCGCGTTTGGTTATGCAGGGAAATATAATCAAAGTTAGGTCAAACTCTGAAATTTTACGCGATAGTAAAAATAAATTATGGAGTCAACCTTTAGTTTCTAACGGTACACGGAGAAAACATACACACTTGTAATGTTATATCGTTAAATGAAAAAATGATACACGTTACAACGAAAGATTTCAGCGGAACAGAGTGCGACTGCCGCGACAGATTTCGTTACAATGGCTCCGCGACTGTAACTCTAATACACCTCTAATCACGCCCCATCAAAACCATTGGAAGAAACAACCGGTTACTTTTGCTATTTGTGAGGCAGCGCTTCTGTCTCTCCACGAAAAAACTCACGGGAGGGTTATTGGGTTGAGCAAGTGGCCTTAAATCTAATTGAAGGAAAAAGATTACTTTTATATAGTTTGTGACGTATCTTTTAATTCGACAATGTGTCATAGCTTTTATTTTTTTGCCCCTGATCAGTGAGAAAATTCCCCAACCTTTTCGGAAATAGAAAATTCCCCGACATTTCCAGGTTTTCCCGGACGCTCGTCACCCTGCATGGACTCCCTCAAGTAATTTATGTTAAAATAAGTGTAAAGCATGTCTGAGGTTATAGCACGTTGAAGTCCCGCCTACAGTTGATTTTTTTATTATAGAGCTCTGACTTCTAGGACACAACCCAAGTGCTAGAAAAAAGCCAGTAATAAAATAGATTTACAATTTTATAATTATTTTCGAAAAACCTGAAATGTTTGAAAAAAAAAATTAGTCAATAAGTCGACTTAATTATATTTTATACACTACACTACAAGTGTCAAACATTCTATTAGCCTTGCTCATTCCATCCGTTCTGCTTCTGTGTCTCACTTTTCCAGTTTTTTGTCAGTGTTTACGCCCAGAAAAAACTGACAGTTCGACTCTCAAACGGAAATGTCAATTTAACACCTCCTTCAGGATATAATTGAGATGTACGCTTCGTTTTACTGATACATTAAATTCATCATTTTTTTCCTTGTAAACATTAACACATTATTATTGGCATTTTAATTCTTGTTAAGAACAATGGAAAGCTGATCAAAATAAAATATACATAACTGCTTATTGTTATTATTTATAAAAGTATCGTTTTTATATTAACTAAATATTGCACGTTACCGGGAAGTTCAACAGCTTTTTGACCTCAGCATAGTTACACGTAGATTGAAACTCTATTTTGGATAAGAAATTATTTATCTACGAGTATTAGGTCTTCTTCAAACGGAGCAACTCCGAGGTGACGCGAAGGATACTCGAGTGTCTTACCTGCCTCTTGAGAGTCCCATCCAATTTTAAGTAAAGGAGAGGAACAAATGTCGCGACTTTCAAGGGCCAGTCGAACGCAACCTGCCAGAAAGATCGCGCGTCTGTTGCGTCGCTCACATTTCTTTCAAAATGGTGAACGAACGGCATTTTAAGAGTTTAATTTTCCGAGTTGACATTTGACAAGTTGATTCTAGTAAATATATCAGTAGATACTGCCTAAAATGCATATAGAATAGACCAAACAACGAACGCATAATTAAAATCAATATTAAATTTTAATTATCCATAATATTGAAGAGTTAATTACCTATCAAGAGACCCGGTCGGGTCTCGCCGCTAATTTCACTCCATAGCAACGCCATAGTTGGGTATATATACTGCAGGGAACTCTGTTCTGAAGCTTAAAATTGAGTTTTCCGGACAAATACGCAATCATTTGCATTCAAACACATAGGAAATACTAAGTCTTCATCAACACATCCGATCATATTCCTTTCACCTAATTTTTGATTGCTATTCTATTTTTATTCGACTTTTCCTTCCGCTGAATCACGATAACTTTTCTTTAATTTTGTTCAAGATGAGTTTCCGTTTCCGGCCATTAGATGACTCTTCAGTCGTCTTGTGTTTCCTCTACAGACTAAAGATGGCACATGTTTATAAAAATGTTTTTGTTCATCGCCGAACTTTATTATATTAGTGATTTCCATCAACTCACCATTGAATACCTTTGTATACGTTCATGTAATACAATAAAAACATGATCAAATAGATGGTAGTTGCCATAGAGTATAAAAATACGATTTTATCTAACACATTTCACATATTCTTAATGTCCCCCGTTGTGTAGAGATAACGTGGGAGCGTGATTACTAGGAGGTCGAGGGTTCGATCCTGTTTGGATTGGGTTGCTATTTTTATTCAGTTTTGTCTACATAACATTATTCGAAATAATAAGTTCCGTATATTTTGAAACTAACTTTTGCGACTCTTACGAAATAAGTTTTGAATCAGGATCATATAAATTCGTTGTCTACGAAGTATAGACAATATTTTGATATTGACGTAAAGAAATAAAAAAAGTTGTGAAATCATTTCAAAACCTTAATCTTGCTCACGGTATGTCACGCGCTAATTTCGTAGCAATGTCTAGGTATTTGCTTATGTCAAAATAACACGAGATAAAAAAGCCCTGAAATCAGGAAAAGCTAATGACAAAATTTACGTGCTGTATTGTGATAGACAAATACCCTGTTAACGAAAGTGACCCTCTCAACGATTTCCGTTGGATGTAAAATAGACAATACCTTTCAAATGGACAGTCACTAAAAGGGTCTCGTGATTAACACTTTCGTTATCTACGCACTTTTTCTTAATATTAAAAATTTCAATGCTTCTTAAAAAATGAGTAGAAAAACTGCACAATTTGTCCGGATATAAACCTGACATTTGCTTCATAATTTTGTCGCAACATTCCCTACGGTGTCAAGAAAACGAGTTATGTTGTCCTTTCTCGGATATGTCTCGGCACTAACTAGAAGAGAAGTCTATAATTAATGTAGAGAAATCCGTGTAAATTGCTTTTCGCTTACAAAACCGGTGGGTTCAATAGGATTAGCGGTTTGCGGCCAAGAATAGCATGATACTCCTTAAATTCACTAAAAAAATTACTGCACACAATTCAATTGTAATTTTTACAAATAAATTACATTTCACCGATGCGCACCCATATGCAACACGTCAAAGTGGGATCCGGTAATCCTTATCAACAGGTACATTTTCAATCTGTGGACTGCAGATTGTCGTCTCAACCTGCCATATTATATAAATACAAAGTGTATTATAGATTTTCTCATTGTTTCTTGCTTTCTTTTACAATTTGATTTTGATTTCTTTCAGTAATTTCTCCAATCCCAAGCAAAAATCGTAATTTCAGCTAACCAGCATAACGTATCGGCGATGGTGCAATATACTACTGCTGTTGTCGTCGATTGCTGTGCTCCCAGAGGACGCTGATTTCTACACTTACATATAGTATGTTCCTCATATAAAAATTAAGCATAGACCATAACAAAAATTCACGCACCGGGGGTGTAATAGGCCATATTAAATCGTGTAGATCACTTTCAATCTAAATTAAGCTTTAATACCTATTTGAACGATCTTAAAGCAGCGTTCTATGTTCAGCACTACTAACATTCTAAAGTGCCTGGAACAATTTAAACAAAACTTTATCCATAGATGACTGACTTTCTGACAACAAGCTCTGAGAGTGATATATTCCTCGCACCGTATCGAAGGGGTGGGAGAGGTTGATATTTAAAAATAATTTTAAAAATCTGATATTATATTCGAACCATATTGTGTCGTTGAGGTTGATAAGGACGTCCCCAATTCTTTCTTTCACAATCAGTCCACATTCGAGATAGTATACCCCTAACATCCCTGAGGTACGCGTGGAAACGGAGGAAGAGATAAAAATAATAAAATGTCCGATACAGGTGTCCAATACGTCATTTTTTAAGACTCGACCCCAAGAGCGGAGGCACCCTCTCAATACCGCTGAAGTCTACGATCGCTTCCTATGATTATATGATCACTTTCACAAGGGGGTGAGAAGAAGAGATGTAAAAATAAAGAAAAGAACTGATAAATTTAACGTGTAAAAGGTGGCTGTCATTATTTATGATATACAGATATTTTCTTTTTATTGAATAAAAGATTGTTACAAAAAATACGTTGACTACGCCCAGTTATCAGCTGGGACATAAATTTCAAATGTATTGATGCTTCAATTTAGTTTCGAATATCCCTCAATATTGGTGTGTTCGAAATTTGTTTTCGTAATTACAACTGAATCTATGAGATATTAGATACACACCAATACTATCAAACATTAAATATTAATGGATAACATTCTCATTGGATATGAATAAGAAAGTGAGAAAGAATAAAGTTGAACACATTACTAACTCTCAACTTCCGAGTACCTACTTTATGGAGGTGGGGAAAAATGCAGTTTCGCACCATAAAGAGCAGTAGTGACTCTTCCCCATGTGTGGAACTCGCCGAATATCCCGACCACACCCACTAAAAACCCTCCTGAATTCAACATATACAAAGATGAAAGAAAAGAAAACTATACCAAAACAGATGCCCAACACATTATATAATAAAAAAGAAAAATATCTAAAGATTATATTTTCTAAATACAGAAACCAAGGATGAAAGAAGACAGGAAAGAGAAAAAAGAAATGCAAATTTAAACCCTCCCTAGAACTTGTGGGAGGAGCCCCGATCTACTCATAAAATTCAATAGTTTATTAACATTAACCGTTTCATTTCCGAGAATTGTTGGTAAATCTGCAGCCAGACCAATTTGTCTCCGTATACTCAAAAATCTTCTGCAATCAGTTAGTAGGTGACGCACTGTCAGACAACAGCTACACTCCTCACAAAGGGGTTCATCATCAAGTAGTAAGAGATACCTATGAGTGAGAGGATAATGTCCTATGCGCAGGCGGGTTATCAGGACCTCGTCGCGCCGGGCTGGCCTACAGGAACCGCTCCATGACCTAATAGAGGATTTGATAAGTCGGAACTTATTCCTTTCAACAGCTAACCACTCATTGTTCCATTCACTCACAATCCTCATCTTGATGGAATTTAAGAGATCTCGTTTTCGAATCGCGAAGAAATGCACGCAATTTTTGAGACATGTCGACTTTGCAGAAGCGTCTGCTTCCTCATTTCCTCTGATTCCCAGGTGTCCGGGAATCCAGTAAAACAATGTTCTTTCCATCACTTTGGAGTGAGAAAAGCACATACTGAAGTTCTGGATCAGCTAATCAGCTGGATACATATTCTGGATTGCTTAAAGGGAACTTAGCGAATCAGAACAAATCAGGAAATGTGATCCGCGGAAGAGCTATGTTGATCGCAAAGCTCTCAATATGGCGTAGCACTCAGCGGTGTAAACGCTGCATAGGTCGCCTAGAAGGTAACCACAGGTCTCACAGGGAAACACCACGGAGCAGCCGACACCATCAGCCTGCTCGAACCGTCGGTAAGCACAGGGATATGGTCCCGGTGTTTGTCGGGGATTAGGTGAAAGTATGCCCTCAACATCGGAGTTGGAGTGTTCTTCTTGTCATGATGTAGAAAATCAAAAATAATCTTCGGTTTGTGTTTTTTTTGTGGCTCTTTACGGCTCTCTCTCTCTCTCACACACACACAAAAAGAGAGAGAAGAGGTTGCTCTCAATCTTGTTGTAGAAACGAAAGGATGAAAAACCCCGTTGTGCAACAGATTGTCGGGTAAAATTAGCACGTGGCAAAAGTGTCTTTTTTTCCGAGGGGCATCACTGCTCATGTTGACATTAAAGGTCATTGGAGCCCTAAAAACTTGTAATGGTAGGGAAAATGCAGATACGAACTAGGGAGAGCCAACATGACTCTCCTCGCGTGTGGGACTCGCCGAAAGACTCAACCATACCCACAAAAACACTCCTGATTTACGACATACCCAAACATATCTCAAAACATTGAAGACAAACAAATGAGGGAACATAACATGATGGATACGACAAAAATGAGGAAAATGAAAGATACCCTAGCTTTAACAGTACCGGGATCGAAAAGAACAAGAGGTGACCAAGGATGGTCAGAAAAGAGAAAGGAAGGAACCTCGTAGAAATAAGTAATACCAGACTCAGCTCGGGACCCCATGTTTGCCAAACACGTACTTACTAGACGTAAGTCCCCTGGGG
>NNCF01130625.1:150792-230485 GCA_002313205.1 Laupala kohalensis
ATATATATATGTGTGTGTGTGTGAGTGTGTGTGTTCCCCTCCCAGCACCTTAACGAAGCAGTCCGTGCGGGTGGCGAGGGTTTGCGCGTACATATGAAGCCGAGAGCTACGCCGGCGATAGTGTAACTACCAGTAGGGCCTCTCACCCCGGACAGGTCACTGCCGAGGTACAAGGCAAAGTGTGTTCCACAACGCCCTATTTCTCCAACCAATCCCTCTTCCTTACCACCTTACCTCGACATCGGCGGCAGAGAAGATGGACCTCGGTACGGTGTCGATGGCGGAAGAGGGAAACTTGTAGCGTCTGTACTCCAAGGAACGGTTGCAGAAGGTGTCTATTCCAGTGGAGCGGCCTAGAATACAACCATGGAGTAGGTTATAAAATGCTAGGCGACAGGCTTCGCGAGACGTCGGTTGTAACAACCAGTTACATCTTTATGGAAATGCTGTCTCAAAATTTCGGTACCACGTTTAGGTCGTCGCCCGGAAGGGACGCGCGTTTGCAGGACGCAGTCAGCGTGGCAAGCATGCAAGGGTTACCGTCGCACGGGTGACGACGGCTAAACAAGCGAGCCCCCACTTAGTCTTGCATCACTGAAAGTCGGGACTATGTCTGGACGATGCAGTGAACTAAGGCACTAAAAATGAGGCACATTGACATGTGCTGTGGAAGAAACAGAATGGTGCGGGGCAAAAGTCATTTGAGATTGGTTGTGGTTACAAACTGATATACAACGGAACCCTCGGAACAACAAACGGCGTTTGCATTGTCAAATCAGCGAAATTCGACGGTTGTGTCTGACGTGCAACGTTATGACGATCGCCTTATGAAAATTGTCTATATTGCAGACAGACGAAAAGTCCACTTCAGTGACTATGCCCCACAAACCAACCTGAGCGCAGAGACAAAAGTTGCCTCCTGGGCACTGCTTGACAAGCAGACTGCTGAATTTCCACCAGAAGACTATCTCATCGTTGCCGGTGTCCTGAATGGACACGTCGGTCAAGGGAAAGAAGATCATATCGCCCATGGATATGGAGAGAAGAACGATGATCAGCAAATTCTTCATTACGCGGAAACTCACGATCTGGTAATCAAGAACTCTTGGTTCAAAAAGCGTGAAACTGACCTGATCACGTGCTCCAGTGGCTCGAATGCAACTCAGGTTGACTGACCTCGTGAGGCGTCGGCACCTAAAAGACGTCTTGGACACAAAAGTTGTTCCTTATGAAACAGTTGCAACGCAATACCGACCAGTCATCTGTAAGCTTCGAATGAACCCGCCGAGATCTGGATACTCTCCCAGAAATGGACCAGCAAGAGTCAAATGACACTTCAAGGTGAAGGAGGCTGACGTAGTCACAAATATTACGGTTAAAATATAATAGGTACATGAAAATGGTATATAATAGATACATAAAGGCTCTAATGACCTTGCCGTTGACGAGCCCTTAAGTCCCACAAAAAAGTATATGAAAACACGCTGGTATTGGAATGCAACGTTGAGTCAAAATTTCAAAGCAATCTAAGAAGAAATTTCATCGATTTTATTTTGCAGAACTCATATTTTGCAGGAGTATTAGTTTAAATTAAATTAAAAGGATAATTTAAATTAAATATTTTGTGACTAATCATTTCCAAATTCCATAGAAAAAAATTGTATTTTCATTCTCTCCTTTTTCCATTTTGCCTTGCGATTATTATACATTTCCAAACGACATAGAACATCTGTTCCAGCTCTTACAACAGTCTGAGCATAACCTTTGGAATACCGTTCTCAATATTACGGGAAGCTCGGTTCTGTCGCTTCGTTTTTTAAAGAGAAGAGCTGTTTACACCATTGAAGACAATCGCTCCGAATACACCATTTAGAACAGCAGTATAATCACATCATTGCTGGAGGATAAGTGAGGCCCTGGTGTACTAGCAAACATGTGAACGATCTAAAATTAAATTTGTGTAGGTAGTTCTGAGAGATTCTTTGCATCGGAGCTGTATTTACTGAGCGGATGTTTAATGAAAATATTCTTTGTTCCGAGATTGTTCCGTCAATGATCTTTTTTGTCACAAGATTTTTTCATTTATCGGTAACCTTTGTCAGAAGGTGAAATTGTTGTATCTGAACGAAGAATGAAGACAGATAGTTTCTACCAATAAAAGAAGTAATGGGCATACACAATATTTGTACAATAAACAATCTGTGACTATTCAGATTGAATGTCTTACATGGTACACTCGTAAGATTGCTGCCGCTGGAAGACAAATAGATAAAGAAGAAGCCGGTATGTCTAATAACCCACCTGATGAATTAAGAAATCAGATTCTGGTTTTTTAAGAGAAATATAGAGATCCTCGCGGTGTTCCTCTCTGCATTTTGTAATATGACTGCAACTTTATTCTTTCTCCCATTGATATCCAGTGAGAATGTTATCCATTAATGTTTGTGGACTAATAATATTGGTGTGTAACCTCAACATTTTATTTTCACTGATGTAATTGAGAAAAGTATTTGGAAAACCAATTTCACTCTTATAGAGAATTTTCGTAAAATCCTTTCCCAGCAGACATTTTCGAAAATTCTTCGTGTCACACTCTTCCCAACTCCCATCTTTAGGGGTGTCGTGCACCTTATGAGGTCTGCAGGGAACATAATGTCATTAGAAATACGATTGTTCGTCTCAGAATACACATATACCAGGAACTCGTCCCTATTATCGGATTTTTATTATTATAGATCCCTCAATTCTAATAGCTGCAGAGAGTACAAAAAAATCGCAGAAAAACACAGTTACCATCATTGGATATGTCACTTTATTATGCATATACACATGTGAAAATTTTGGTTTTATGAATGTACATTAATTTTTTTAAACCTGAAATGTGAACAGCGTGATATTTTTACGGTTTTTGCCGGTACGTCGATTTCTTTATTTTTTATAAAACAAACTAAAACTGACAAAAATAATTCTTATTCAGTGGTTGTGATAAATAAAATCATATTTTCAATTAGCGACAGCAATGGATTTCAGACAAGTTCACAGCTGATGACTGAATACGGCATTGGCAATAACGTGCGTGACTAATGCTGTCCGATTATTACAACCATGGTTTTCTTTATCACTTAATGGAGGTTGAGTAAATAGCTTTATATGTTTTAATTCAATTGTAATGCGATAATGGTTTTCTTCTGGGTGCGACAGGATAAATTTTATTCCTTAATGTGTCTGGTCCTTTTTAGCAGTGTTTAAAAAAATTCAATAACTCATTATATTTTGCAAGTAGAACCTTAAAATTAATAAGCGTTGTCACAAACAGCAGTGATCATTCGCAGAATACCAATTACTTTTGTCTCTCTTAGTTTAGTTTATAAAAAATAGTGAAGTCGACGTATCGGCAAAAACCGTAAATATTTCATGCAGTTTGAAACATTTCAAGTTTAAAAAAATTAATATTAATTCGTAAAACCAAATTTTTCACTTGTGTATGTGCAATACAAAATGACAAATCCAATGGTGGTAACAGGGTCTCTCCGATTTTTTTTGTATTCTCCACAGCTATTAGAAATCGGGCCTATACAAAAAATCGGACAGTAATATCGGTCTTTTAACGTCTCGCCCCTCTTGAACGTGATCTAAACTTGAACCAAATGGCATTTGTACTTTTTGAAATGTTTTCAACCCTAAAACTACGGATCCGATGGAATTTTCATTTTCTTTTTTCAAAATTAGTCTTTTATTATCCATAAACTTATTTCCACCTCCCCCCCCCCGCACACACACACACACACACAAGAGGTGTTCTATGAGTTTTTCTTCCATGAGGGCTGAATTTAGACTTACACGATATCGGGATTTTACTATAAACTCAGCGCCGCTGTAAATGTGGACTCGTCACTGGTATCTATTATGTTCGATAATTGTTTCGTGGTCCTCCTTCCCTAAGGGTGCTGGGATTTATACAGGCTGATTACGGACTTAGATGCCTTCGGGATTGTCCCTACTAATTTTAGCGACCCTGAAAACTTTGATAGAAAAGTGCACATTAAGTTTCCGGAGAAAGTCCGCATGTGTGTACTGGCACTTGAACGCACTGCGAGCGCAACACAGTATTAATCTTCTTTATTTAAACCGCGCTATCTCGCAAACGATGCTTCGGAGAAAAGAAACTTTCAAAAACCTTTTTTGTAGGCACCTTTATAATCTATAAAACTTTTTACGATAACATGTATCGCTGAAGAGATTTTCGAAAGCATTTTTCGCGACCTTTGACCCTGAATAAAATTTGTAGTCCACGTGGGATTGATAAAGGTCTTAGATATTTAATTTCAAATGATGACCTTCACAAGAATGCCAAATTTCATCTTAATGCGATAATTGCTTTGAGGAATATCTAATTTTCCTGGACTATGAATCCCAGATGGACGATGTTCAAAATTCCGCCCATTACAAATGAAACAGGTCTCGCACAGAGGTCGCTTGGATCGACGAGTATGTTCTACCGAGACGTGGCTTATCGTGTCGTGTAGCCTGTTTCGCTGATAAAGGACACAACTTTCATCATCTGTTGTTTGTTTTTGAACTTTTAACACCGAACCACCTTCTCATTTCCCGTAATGTACACGCTTCTTCGTCTTTTGTTCATTCACTGTCTTGGTATCATTTTATCTCGCCCTGCTGACATTTCCGGACTGTGTCCCTATGATTCTACTACCTATTAATGTGCTCTACAATCGATCCAATTTTTACGTGGAGATATCGTTACGAACATAATTCTAGGATTACCAAATATTAATTAAACGTTGCTAGAAAATAATAAAGAACCAAAATACAAATTTCCTACAAAATAATAATACACAAAACAAAGTCAAGATCTCTAAATAAACAAATATATTGTACACTCACCGATGTCCAAGAAATATTTCATCATTTTAGACTGTCAGTCTCACCTGCAAAAGAGGAAGTTACTTCTGATATAACACCAATGTCACTAAAAAGTATCTCTTAAACAAGGAAAAAAAGAATGTCAAGGCTACTTCACACCGGTGCAGCATTGATCGACCGATGTCTCCTTGCTACGAGTAGTCTTAAATGTAGCATGGTATCAGTGGAATGAGACAGTACATACATATCAAAGGCCGCGTAGTATCGCTCCTACATTGCGATTAGGGCGAAGTATCGACCTCAAGTAACGATACCGAGTACTCACTTGGTATCGGCACAACAGAATCGACACATTCTTTTGTGAGGCTTTACGGCTCGTCGACATCAACGGTCATTGGAGCCCTAAAAACTTGCAAGGTAGGGAAAACGCAGTTACGCACTAGGGAGAGCCAACATGACTCTCCTCACGTGTAAGACTCGCCGAATGACTCAACCATTCCCACTTAAAACCCTCATGTAATACAACATACCAAAACATATCTCAAAACATACATCAAACCATTAAGGACAAAAAATGAAGGGGGGGGGGGAAAAAAAAATGAATGATACCCTAGCCCGAATAGAGTCGGGGTCGAAAAGAACAAGAGGTGACCAAGGAAGGTCAGGAAATAGAAAGGAAGGAGCCAAGCACAAGTAAGTGGAAGTAATGCCAGACTCAGCTCGGGGCCCCGTGTTTGTCAAACACGTACTTACTAGATGAAAGTCTCCTGGGGGATACACTACTCATTACAGGATTGGTATCGACTGATAAGTATCAAACGGAATGACATGATTTTAATAGCTAGAATCGATCATAAAGAATGTGTCAAAAATATAAAAATACTAATATTTTACGAAAAATCGTCCGATATCGAAAGTACTAGGTATCGTGTCGGTATTAGCTGATAAGTACCGATTGAAATGTTAATATTCTAGGAAAAATTGTAGGTATCTACGAAAAAAGTACTTGGTATTGGATGAGTAGTATCGGTACGAATGAATTAGGATAGTTTCATAAATAATTTAATATCAGAGATATGCATAAATACTGAATTTTCAGTGAATTCTCATATATAAAAAATTTCATTGTTCACTTTGCGTCAGGTTGGGTGTTCAGTTTTTCTTTTTTTTCGTGCTTTTTGATGAAATCTCGATGATTATTCTTTATGTGCTTCAACAAATTTGTTGTGTTTTTTTATGACTTAATGTGCTTGAAACAGTTGGCATGTTGCTTCGTTCTGATGTAACTAGTCATAAAATTTCCATACGGCACTCATTTTGAGGAATATTTAGTTCATTTATTAAATAACATGAAGTATACAATTAGCCTAAGAAATAATTATAAATTGTAATTGTCGAAGTCTTTCGGAAGCATGCAAATTAGAAATTATCTTTTAAAAATAATAATGCACCACCCATTTTCTTTAGGAAACCAAGTCACGCAGCACGGTTGTGGTCCTCTCTTGTCGAACTATTTTATTAACTGTTGAATTTACTTACCGCTTGGACTGAGTGGGTGCCTACAGCCGGCGAGTCGTACGTTACTGAATAGCTGTTGAACTCGAGGGTCACCGCTGACATGATATTTTGTACACGTTTTCTTTAGCTTTCCTAAAGGGTTTAGGAAAAGCGGCAGTTGGAACATTTTATTTAGTAGTAAATACTATTATGTTGAATTCAAGATCTCCAATTAATTGAAATGAATTTTCAGCTCTCACGTGTCTGTAATAAATATCTGCCGTTATGATCTCTACATTAACATATTGGATATAAGTTCTTGAGAATATATCATATAAACCCCCCCCCCACAAAAAAAGTTTTCTTTCATTGATTATTTTCAAGAACAGTATTTGTCTAGATATTCATGTAAAACTTAGCAATAAACAAAATGTTCTTGCCTGTCTTTATGATATTAGTACTTTATCAGTCCTACTTGAACGGGTCAAAGATCAGTTTCCCTTCAAGTGGAATGCAGCGTAAATAACAATTTGATATTGGGTTGAGTTTATTATGATTATTAACAAGTTAAGGCCATTTTAAATACTTTTTTATCTATGTTGACTATCAAAAGCTAACTTGTATTTAAATTGGCTAACCTGCTCCTGGAGTTAGCTGCGATTGTGAATGAGCTCTCCCTATTTTTCAGATTAATCTTTCTAAATATTTTAATTTTTCGAGATTTCTGTGATTCAGTAGTTGTATTTAGATCCTAACTTTCATTGTAGTGTAAAATTATTTGATCTGTATGTGTTAAGTGAAAAAACACTAAAAACATTTCCTAAGGTTTTCAAACCCAAAGGACCAAATATAATTTCATATTGTTTTCAATCAAGTGCTTAATTCAAAGGTGTGATAAAGTTTACGTAAGTACAAACGGAATCATAAATTTAACTTCTTGGTGAATTAAAATGAATTATTTTGCTGTATTGAAATTTTTTTGTGCGTATATTATTACATCATTATTAACTTATAAATAACGTACTCTATTGTTGCGCTGCTCAAGTTTCGTCGCCGTAAATAGAATTATTCCTATATTTTACCATTTGTTTTCGTGATTCCTTTTGTAGTTATTCATTACACTCTAACATAATATTGCCTTAGTTATTGTCGAATTAATTTATCTGCATTATTGTCCTAAATTATTACTTCTGTCATTTTAGTGGTCGGTTTGTTTATTTACTTACAACCCTGTATATTTTCAACCCTGTCCCATTGTTGCACCCACGTTTTCGTCCTCATTTCATCGAAATATTACATCATTTTACAATTCGTTTTTCTTGATTCTTTCGTATTTATTTACATTTTAACACAATATACAGTAGTTATTGCCGAATTCAATAATCTCCAGTGGTCACCCTAAATAATTATTTCAATCATTTTTATCGTCGGTTTGTTTGTATATTTAATTTACGTAATATCTCATTCGTAGCTTCCGAAGTAATAAATATATTATGATACTAACATACTTCATTCTGTCTTAGTAGTCAGTTTTCGTGTATTCTCATTAGCTTTTGTCGTTAAGTTGCTAACTATCTCACAACAATGGACACTATCGCATGCCTCAACTCATTCAAAGCTGATCTTCAGAAGGCATACAAAGACTTAGTACATTATATTGACACACGAATCAGTGCGCCGGAAGAGGTCAGTAAGAAAACTATCGGCGGTTGGACTAGTTAGGAATTCTCGTCGTCCTTCCAACTGTTACCACCCGGTTAGACCAACGACACAATGAACCACCCCAACTCTTCACACATAGTAGGTTTAGTGTGTTAGATGACATGTCTCAGTTTCTTCCCTTACCTACTCGTTTCATCCCCTCTCGCACGGTCGTCAGATGTCCTCCGTTTTGAGTGGATAGCTTCCTAGCCAGTTCTCAGTCTCCGGTTTCTCTAAGCCAAACGCTCGTTTGGCTGAAGTTATTCGAGAACTGGACACTTACACTAAAAAACTCACAGAGCGGGACACAGTAATCAACATAGGCGGGCAGAACGATATTAACTTGGGTGGTCATTTCAACGCGTCTGAACATCTACAAAAACTAAAAATAGCCTCTCAGCACACGAACATAGTACTCTCTAGCATGCCTCGACGCATCAACGTTCCACAAATAAACCACGAAGTTAATCAGGCAAACATCTCCCTAAAGCATCACCTGGCTAACACAAAAATCACATTTTTTGATTTGCAACCACACCTGATGGCCAAGGACTTTACCCAGCACGGTTTCCGTCTGAGACCGTCTGGGAAACGTCACTTCGGTTCTCTACTAGCTTTACGTCTGACCACACATCATCCACCTGCCCCATTACCCACTCCTACACCTCCTCCTGCTCCTACTTTATCTCCTCCTCCTCCAGCTCCCTCTGCTCATACCTCATCACCATCTCCTCTTCCTATCTCTACATCTATTTCTCCATCTGTCCCCGTTCTTTCACCTACCGCTTCCTCATCTCCCACGTACTCATCTATTCCTCTATTCACATCTCCTGCCTACCCCATACAATTACAACTTGCGCTCAGGAGTACGATGTGGTACTCGAAGGCGAATATCGCGTTCGGGTGCAGTGTGCGGGCTTGATCCGGAACTAGAAGCTGTACCAAATTCAAATTCGTTGATTCCATTTCTCGTGAATCACAAACTAAAATAATTATATTTCATCATAATGTCCAATCACTTTCAACCAAATTGACAGACATTGAAATTCTGGTACACAAAAATCCATTCGATTTGCTATGCCACGCAGAACATTAGCTTTCAACTAACATCAACGATACTGCTATTTCTAATTATTACTTAGCAAGTTCTTACTGTCGGCAAAATTTTAAAGGAAAAATTCCGCACGGAGGTACGTGTATCTACGTTCGTAATGATATTTTATCTTCTCCATTGCCAGGCTACGAGAACGTCTGCGTAGATAGTGTGTTCGAATTTTCTTTCTTAAACGATGTTACATCTCTTGACCGTGGAGAAAATCCTCAGGGTGTTTTTCTTGACTTATCCAAAGCATTCGATGTCATCGATCACGGAATTCTCCTTTCCAAATTGCATTCATTAGGCATTCGTGGATTCGTATTTCTTATATATCAACAGGTCGAAATATCCTATACTAAAAATAAAATACTTCAGCGTAGTCTTTCAGAAACAAAGCCACTTACTTGCGGAGTATCCCAAGGTTCAATTCCGGGCCCTATACTCTTTTATATGTATGTGGACGACATGTCATCATCCACATCAGATTGCATTTTGCTGATGAAACTAATTTACTATGTAAATACGCCAATGCTCAAAACGTTTTGTCTAACCTTTCGACTTGGTTCCAGGCAAATCGTCTCATAGTAAACACTGACAAAACAGTGTCTATGTCATTTCACAATAGTATCACAAAATCTTTACCCCAGGTCTCTCTTTCTTTAAACGGAACACAATTAAAAACTGTTACGAATACAAAATTCTTAGGTTTCCATATTCAAGACAACCTCAAATGGAATTGTCACGTTGACAATATTAATTCCCAATTAAGCAAATTGTGTTACGCATTCCGAATCTCAGTTAACGCAGTTAGTCCACGTATTTCCTGTTGCGTATATTTTGCAAACGTTTACTCCCATTTACGTAACGACATTACCTTCAGGGGCAATTCTGGTCAGAGTATTCAAACTTTCAGAATTCAGAAGAGAATAGTTCGGATAATTTGTAAATCTCACCTCTGAAACTATTGTAAACCACCTACTAACAAACAAACTCTTGTAACCTACGATCCACCTCCTGCCTCCTATCACTCCATGTAGATAAGATCGAATAGCACGCCACATTACCCATTTACAAATAATACGATTTAAAAAAAACTGGAGTGTGCCCCACACAACTCTCCAATTAAAAATAGTTACAAAAAACAGCAATAAATACCGATTATTATTAAAAATTTAAGAAAAAAAACAAAAAACAATATATTATAATTATTAAACTTGACAACACACTAAAAAGATCAATCGGTTTCAAACATCATACTTAAAAATTCAGCCTGCGCATGTGTTCGCAAAACTTGAAAAGTAATCGGTCGATTGACTTGAAATTTTAACACAACGTTCAATTCGAACACGAGTGTAGTATATGCTTATTATATAGATATCACACCTGTGAATAAAAAACAATTGTATAGCGAAATACTACACAGACTTACTAATGACAAAACATCAGAAACTACATATCCTACGAACTTGAAATTTGCCAGATGGGTTCCTTTTAGGATGCAGACATCGATTAAGAAAACGTTTTACAAAAATCTACCCCTAACGGGATAAAATGAGGGTTAGAATGTTTTAGGTATGTATCCCACCATAACTCTTAAAGAGTGCCTGGAGCAATTTCTACCAAAGTTGGTACACAAGTGACAGCCTACATGACAACAAGCACTTGGGGATACTACATCTCCAGCTTCGTTAGGGAGGGGAAAGGATGAGGGTGACATGTAAAAATAATGAAAAAATCCTATATTAAATTCGAAGTCATTTTTCGGTGCCGTTAACATGGACAAAAGCGTCCCCGACAACCAGTCAACATTGCAAATAATATACCTCTAGCATCCCTGGTGTAGGAATAGTAATAGACAGGTAAACGTAATAAGAAAAAACGACCGATAGTCGAGTTGAATAAATTATTGGGACCCCTGAAGTGAAGTGACACCCTCATTGTCAGATAAGCATGCAATCAACACCCCTTGTGTTGGGGTGAAGAGTGAAATGTCAAAACAATTGAATGTGACATATTACTTTTGATATCGTTGTTTTCAGGGCCACTGAAATTAATAGTGCCATTCTTGAAGACATCAAAGTTCACTATAAGCCCGTATAAACTGAAGCACAACTAGGGAAGAGGATGTCATGAAAAAAATATCGAACCTCACATACCAATTTCGGCCGTTGGAAATAGAAAGTGGAATAAATTTAGCGTCTTTATTGTTAAAAAACCGCCCGGTGTAGACCGCTCAATTACGGTTGAGAATGACGCCGTTGACCGCGGAAATGTTCCAAAATGCAGCTCGTTGATTGGCCTGGCATGAGCGTTCTCAAGTCAAAATTAACCTATGACAAGTAACTTCGTGAGGACGGGATTTTGAGTTTATTGGAAGAGTAAGTCTCATGATTTTTGAAAACGTAGATCACATAAGTCACAAGGGCAGAGCCCATTTATACGAGCGTAGAAGCGAACTTTGAACATTATATTTGAGCATTACGATTCTGATTCATAAAGCATTCTTTCATTTGATTTCTGAAACATTCGTTCGGAGAGCGAGTCGTGTTATTTGTTTCAAGTATTTCGGAACTTCGTGCATTTTTAAAATGGCACTTTTCGGAGATTTTTCCGAATAAATTTGAGAACTTTTTGACCTATTGGGTCTCAAGATTCAGTTCAGCTCGGGTTGCCACATGATTCAGCACAAAGCGTATTCAGCTCTATGAAGCTAATGGAACTTTTTCCGGTCGGAAATTATTGAAACTGCTCGATCCCGCGACGCGCAAAGTAGTTCTTGGAAATTACGCAATGCAGCAATGATGAGATGGGATGCAATTCCTGGAGGGAAAGCAGACGCCGCACGTCAAGACGACAATCAAACGTTTGAATGACCAGCTCTGATGCCGTCTGGAGATTGGCACCTATTCCCACAACAAATCTTTTCAAGGTTCTCATCATCTTATGATCTACGTCGGCTGCGTCCGCCCATAACTTTTAAGCGGCAAGCGAGAAGATACAGTGTTTCAAAGAGACAAACGAAAGCCCACTCCGGGAACTCTTGAAAACAGTGCTAATTGAACAAATTGGACATAATAGACGAAAAGCAGGCTCTAATTATTTTGTACTTCGTAAAATTCTAATGGTATTTGGTTTTAGAAATGATGTAAAATTAACTTAAGCGTTTGTTTTGTCAACGGATGTAATAATTTGGTAATTGGGAAAATAGCGTGTGATTTTTTGGGGCTGTGTGCATGTAATTAAATTTAATGTATTTGTGTAAATTAAAATATTAAGTAAATTTACTTCATGCGTTTTCCTCGTCTTAAGGAACCCCAGAATGTTTTCACTTATTTAAATAATTCAGAACCCATGTATTTAATAAGTTGGAACGAGTTGGCCGAGGCAATTAAAATTTTCATAAGCGGAGTGTGAGCCTCTACGCTATTTATTTATTACTTTGTTCCATTAAAAATCATTTCAATTGACCCCGGAACGTGGGGCTTGCTCATTAAGCACCCATTGTTTCATTCAAATAATTACAGTATATACTCCTAAATAAAAAAATATTCATAACAAATTTGTGGGACATAATATCGAAAGAAAAAAATGTAACAAACTTGCTCCGAAAGGACTGGAAAGAACATGAACTACTTTTTTATGGATTTATTAATGTAAAAATATTGGTAATTTTTCTTCTTTCTGCTCTTCCACCACCCCAATATTGGCAATATAATTGCAGATTAAACAAATTTTAAAAAATACTGCAAAGAATCGTTCAAATTAATCAATTATGATAAATGTACTGCCTTGCTTAGAGATAACACATTTTCACTTATAATTAATCCAAAATTTCATTCGATAAAACAATGTGTAATAACAATTAGTAATAGGCCATATTTCGGCCAACTTTTGCCATAAATGCATATGTCATATTTTTAAGGACAAGAGAATAAAGAGATGAAAAAGTGTCTCACACGATGTTTCAAGTGATATTGTCTCAAATAAACACAACAAAGATTTATTTGAAACTGAGACAAGGAGTGTAGCACTAATAGGTTTTTCGCTGCGTAACCCATTGTTGCGCGGGGTCGAGAAATCACTCGCAAAGCCGACAAATGTGACTTTCGACATAAACTCAGCCTGGTTCAACATGCCAAAAGTAAAGTGCTAAAACAGCATGAAGCTCCGGGGTTTAGTTCGTGATTTTGGAGAGAAGTTCTTCAGCACTGACGGGGAAATATTATTTCGTAAACTATGTGAAGTTAAAGTTAGTGCAGAGAAACGCTTTAATGTGTAACAACACTAATACCACGAAACAGCATGTGTGAATTTAAGTTCTGAAAATGACAGCAGACAAAGGCTGTTATTTGAGCAGACAGGTCCATCTTCAACTGTGCAATCGTTTTTCAAGGATTTGTGTGAGACGGTGTCTTGCAACATTCCATTGCAGACTGAAGAATCCACGCTTCAGGCCTTCGAGAAGTACACAACACATCCAGTTGCAGATGAATCAACATTGAGAAAATACTTTTTATCCATTTGCTAAGAGGAGGTTCTCAGCAAAATACAAACGAGTGTTGCTGACCAAAAGGTCTGCTTGTCCATTGATGAAACCACTGATGTAGATGAGCGTTATGTTGCAAATGTTGTGGTTGGTGTTCTAAAAATTGACGGGCCTGGAGAAATTTTCCTCCTAACGTGTGAAGCTCTCAAGAGAGTAAACAACTCGACAATTTCCATTTTGTTCGACAATTCTATGAAGCTATTGTGGCCGGATGGTGTGAACAGATACAACGTTTTGCTACTAGTAACATATGGTGCTTCACACATGGCTAAAGCAGCCAAGGGGCTGCAGATTATCTACCCTATTATGGTATACGCCACTTGTCTTGCGCATACCTTACACAGAGTTGCAGAAGAGGTGCGATCAAATTACTCTGATGTAGACAAATTAATTTCCTGTGGAAAGAAAATCTTTGTAAAAGCTCCGTTGCGGGTGAAGAAATGCACGGAACAAGCACCTTCACTGCCCCTCCCCCCTCTGCCTGTTCTTACACGGTCGGGTTCTTGGCTTAATGCTGCTGAATATTATTGCACCAACTACACCGATATAAAGAAAATCTTCTGTGAGTTTGATAGCAATGAATCAAGTGCTATCAACAGTGCAAGAAATCTTTTCAGATACCTTGTTTGGAAACTTGGCATAAATCATCAACATTTCTGTGATATCAAAAGCTCCTGGTACTCAGTTGTGTGACGCCCTGGATATTGTGAAACATGAGCAGAGTGAGTTGGGTCGAGCTCGTGGCCACGTGGCTGACAATGTGAACAACAAATTGCAAACTGTTCTCCAGCGGAATCCTGGATATTCTACAATGTGCAAAATTAATTACATAATTTCTGGGAATGTCATCACCGCCTTCAAATACGCTTCTGTGACGTCGTGTGATGTGGAGGGGAGCTTCTCCAGATACAAACTATTCTCAGTGACAACCGTAGGTCTTTCAAAATAGAAAACCTATAAATGCACCTTGTGATTCAGTGCAACACAGCAGAAAATGAAGACTGAGAGGTCGTTGGAATCTAAACAAGTAGTGTGCAGTAGTAAAAAAAAGGTTTTATTGATTGGATAGGTTTTATTGTACTGTACTTCGTGGGTCTTTTCTCCAGGCACATGCATAAATTTTAAAATTAAGTGCTAGTTAGTTTCAAAGACCGCAAAAAGCAAGTACTCCACTCACAATTTGTTCTGTAGTTAATTTTGTATTTATGTTATATAAAAAATCAACAATATTTTTTTGAAATGAACTTAATCATAATTTATTTTTCAAGGTTATATTTATATACGTTTTAGGTCAACTGCTTGCATATTTCGCTGACATTTGTCATTAAAATCCGGGCCCCATTCATCACATCAGTAACTTCTCTCCGCCGGGGTCACTGCGTTGACTCCTGTGGTTAAGGCGCGCAACGTAACTCCCGGTCTCGTCCGGCAGCTACAAAACGGCCTGCAAACTATGGTTGGGTCTGCTAATGGTCTGGAATTGTCGCACTTTCCTCGAAAACGGTTTCGTCGCCTCTTCGACGTATATTGCACTTCATCTTTAGGTGGTCGGTAGGGAGATACGAAATATGTTCGGCGGATTAGTAGACCCTTCGCACTGAATGACACATGTTATCAGAATAGCATTTATTTTCCTCTTCTTTCACCCCCGCGCCATCACTATTGGCTAGGCAAAAAGTGGAAGTTATGTTGCGCGGCTTATAACTTAATCCTTTTGTCACACTTTTCCAAGGTTCGATTGGGTCTCGCGGTCATTTACTTAATTACTTTGACTTCTGAAGAGGGTAACAATACCCCACTTTCCGGAAAAAACTAGTTTTGTCCATTTTTCGAAAATTAAGATCACACAATCCAACAAGCTTGCATTCGAAAAAAAAAATTCTACATACCTCAAAAACAAGTATCATTGTTAAATATATTGATCAATATCTTCATTTGAATGCTTGTCTCACTGCGTCCATGAACACTTGAAAGACATTGTACAAGTACAAGCTGAACCGTATTTTCCGACTACACTTTAATGCGCGCTCCTAATATATTAGTTTGATGAAATTGAATAGTTAAATATTATTTTGGTTAAGCACATGTCCCAGAATGGTTGAAACATTTATACAGTTTTGCATATAATTAAACCGACCATGCCGTGCAGAGAAATATTCCGCCTCCCCACCCCCAGCGTGGGAGCAAACGAGCCATGTTCTTCAAACAAGACAAAACTAGGGGCGCGAGGGAGGGAAAGTCGTCTACGGGACTCAACTGAAATATACCCTTAAGGTGGGACCAACACTCCATTATATTTAGGGATCGTCAACGACAAGATCATTAGAGATGTATAATTATTTTCTTTATTATTATTCTAATGTTTTATAACACAATGACAAAGAAGATACACGATTTAATTTTCACGTATCAATTAAGAATATAGGACAAACAATTATCATGAACTCACTTGACTTGTTTGAAATACTTAGGAGCATGTACAAATATGGCGGTCGAGCACAACGGCTTGTGATTCATGTATCTCAACTCTGTAAAAGTTAAACAGCTTTCTCAAATTTCCGGTGACCTATAGATAAAAGTGATGTAACAAATACTACGGAAAATGTACTTCCATCACTTTCGTGGTTAAAAGGTTGGTATTTTTTTGAAAATAGGTGTTTTCTTCATAATATACGATGTGTTATACCATTTATAATTGCTGCTATTTCATTTCAATAACCGGTGATGTATGTTTTTAAGTTGGCATAAAATAAATTCATGTTCCTCTGTTAATTTATGCCGATTTCAGATATTTTTGTGATTTAATTCTACATACGCTAGCTATGCGCGCGCACAGCTCCGTCCACGGACGGACAGACGGACGTTCCGACATTCTGAAAGTGTGGAAGGCGGCGTGCAGTGGTTCGGAAATTCCGAACGTGGCTGGGTTCACTCTCAAAGACGTAGAGGATTAGGATCCGCGTGGAACCTGATCCCCATTCTATTCTGATCACTCCACACAATACAACACATTCGAAGTGGCAAATAACTGGTCCTTGCGATTGCCCGCAGTCAAACTGCTAGGCCGCGCCCAGACTAAGCAAAAGCTTTCAGAAAAAGAAGTTATTGACCCTAATAATCAGTCTCTGAGGGGCGGATTCCTTTGTTAAAGACATAACACCGGAGCAGGTAGCGGTTTGGCCGCGTTCACACTATGCAACCTGTGAGCTCAAACTGCTACCTGCAGACTTCAAAGAGTTCATGTCCAAATTATACAACTCTACTATCACAAACTGCCGCCTTTCTCCCTTTCCGAGGCCTTGAGAAAAAACTAAGGGACCAGATTACGATGCGTCACTATCAAGGAGCGGTATAAAAAACATCGAAATCTTATATTAGTTAATTTACCAAACTTTTTCAGTATTATTTAAATTACACTACTAATAACAAGGAAAAAAGTATAACACGACTCATAAGCGATGTTTATAAACCAAGATATTTAAGTTTTGTTTTCAATAATTTCATTACCAACAAGATCCCATACACCAAAATGAGTTTTAATCATGTATTGATTGCATTTTAAAAATAAGTAGAAATTATTCAGTCTGTTGAGTTACCATTTTACAAGAATCTCTTAAAGTGCAAGAACTTTCCTCATCTGAACACTGTCTTTGCAGATTTTTAAAGTATAGAAATTACTTTCCCCATTTTGATTTTAAACGTCGCATAGATATTAGACACTAGTGATATTTATATATTTTAGACACTAGTGATATTTCATGACAACATACCCCTACATCACCTGTAGGGCGAAAAACCCCTCTTTGTTCTTATTCTTCAAAAATTGTCGGGAAGAATACTTGTAAACTTCTGAAAATAGGTTCAGATAGAAATTTTATCTCTTCAGCAAAGTGGTAAGTGACGTTGAGCATCGCAGGAGAATGTATTCAGGACAAAATATTTGTTTTGCATTTCATTGCACGAAACTACACACAAAAATCCCTTCCAATATACTCTAATGTACCCCCGGCACATTTACGATTTCAAATAAATAATAATGATTCGGAACACTAATGCAGATTATCACAATTTTATTTTGGTTTCTCAAAATGGACATATTTACATAGAATAGACACCATAAATATTTTTTCCCTACAGCACAATAAAGGAAACATCACTCTGCGATTCTAGTGTTACAAATGTTATGCTCATTAAATATTTTCGTGCATTTAGATTTCACAATTTACAGAACCATTAATATTCTTTAATTTTACTGACAGCATTGTACGTTATGAGCTCTTTAATTAATTTAAACGCACAGGAAACAATAGTTCATCAAAAATAATTCAAGAGGTTGTTCTCTCTACTATGCAAAAAAATACATTTATGAAAATCTCTATTTCGATGGGACATTCTCTTAGTACAGATACTTGTGCCTCTTCGATTTACAAACATTGCAAGTCGCTATCATTTGAAGCCACACCAATTAAGTTTTCGTCTCACAGAGACAGATACAACCTATTGATCTTCGTCGAAATCGTGCATAGAATTAGCTCGTGCAACAAACAGCTTCCTTCGAAATCGGCGACTTGCCGATCGTAGCTGACCCCTCCGTACTGTCCGCACCTCCTTAGCCGGGCGAGACCTTAACCACGCAGCTTGTCGGTGCTGGTCGCTGGCACGTCGGTCTACTGTACGGCCCTACGGTTCGCGGCTTCTAGCCCGCGGCAAATTCTCGTTTTTAACAGCGTACTTTCGTTTCTACTTCACGTTGCGATTTAACTTTCGTGTTCTATAACCGGACATTTGGTGCTTCATTTGGAGCGCTTATACGAGACGCAAAATACTACGTACTCGAAAAAATATCTTTCCAACGTATTCTCGATCTGCTTCGGAGAATTTTACTTCGACTCTGAACATTTCCGCCTATCTCGGTCGCTCCTGAATAGAATGATCAAGACAAAACGGGGCTAACTCCCAAAGGGTGAGTTCACATTCTCTTCAACATTGATATTTGACTTCTGAAACTCTTACCTACGCATCGCGCAAGGAAAAACGCGCTCCCACTTGGCGCTAAGTTTGAATTTCATTTCTCCCTGAGTTTTAAGTTCTAATTAAACCAGTTTTTGTTGCAAACTTATTTTAAAAAATCCTCTAAAGATTTATGGTCGTTAGAATATATATGTCATGAGATATAAATTTATTTAATCAAAATTGGAAAAATAGCTCCAGAAAATGATCAAGTGTACGAAGGCTAGCCGTAGGACAGGCAATGAGGATGGCCTCCGCCAGCATGACGCACCTTCAATGCGTTCCTGCTTCAACCGAAAAAGTGAAAGGGACATGGTTCTCGGATATATGAACGTAGTTTGGTTCCCAAACGGAAAAGGGTCGGTACGAGGAAGAGCGCACCCACAACCAATAGCGTTTATAAATTAGATAAGAGTAATGTCTTTCAACTTGTTAAATTAGTTGGCAGTGCCCTTATTTATGACATGTATTAAGGACGCACAAACTCTTTAATCGTTCGTACTTTCACAATACGCTTCAGGGATGTATGTTCCTCCTCTTCAGATGTATTCTTCCTTTTCTTCTCAAAATTGTACAAAATCCTAATTGTAAATTACATGGTGCACTTTATATTTTCTTACATAACATTTCACAACTACGATATACTAGATAACGGGTCTAGAGACTAGAGATGAAGACGTTAGACCGGATCTATCACATTATTGCTACAACTGCGGTCATGACTATGGAGAATACTATTCAGCATTAGTACCGTTAGTAATAGTCTTCCTACCGTTACTAATAGTCAGTTATAGAGATGCGACAACTCATTGTTCGATTATGATTATTCAAGAGTTTACTTAAGTCGCGTTCGCGCTTTTCATTTACATGAAATTTCATTGACATGATTCATGTTCAGTTCGCGCTTTTTAATTGACAATCCTCAGTTTCCTGGAACATTCCAGAACTGAGACCGTTTGAGAGCATTCTCATTGTTAATGATTTCATATCGATTAGTTATTAGGGCCACCGAATTCGAACTTAAGTAGGTTTTCGAGGACGAGTGCTAGTTAACTTCCTCTGGGAAAAAAATCACTAATTGGAAGCGATTAAGAAGCTGAGGTGAAGGCCCCGAGTGGTCATCGGACGAGCTGATGGGAGCGTGGTGAGTGAACACGTTTTATGAATGGGATAATTCAGCTGGAAGGCGCCACCTGAAGCCATGAGCAGGAAGTCGGAGGATCATGAGTCGGACTCCCACTGGAAGGCAACTTTTCAGTTTCGATCGAGCCAGTCTCCAGGTACCAGTGTAATTGTATTCAAGGTAACTTTATATCGCTAGTTGAAGCTAGCGTAGCCAAGTGGCGAGGTAGTGCCTCGCTAAGGAAATAATTAAGCGAGTGCTACAGAGAGACAAATTGGCTAGTGATGACGAACAAGTCTCCTCCCTGGCGCAGAACTCATGGGAGTTGGAATGTTTTATCCATGTGATCCACCATAACTCAATTTCAACCAGACTCGATACAAAGATGACAGACAACAAGCACTACGGGGGTAATACATCACCAGCTGCGTTCGGAAGAGGAAAGGAAGACGGAGGCATGTTAAAATCCTATAATAGATCTAAAACCATAGGTTTCGCAGGTGCTGGGATGTTTAAATGTATCCCAAATGTTTGCTAAATTAACAATCAATCCACATTGCAAATAATATACACCTACCTTCCAAAGGGAAGAGTGGTAATAAAGGACAGGTAAACAGTCTAAAGACGACCGATAGTGGTGTTTAATAAATAATCTTTCTGGCGCTAGTGATTTTTTGTGCGGAAAACTTTAGTTTTGCACTATACAGAAGAGCCGAAGTGACTCTTCGCCGTGTGAGGGACTCCCCAAACATCTCGACCACACCCACTTTAAAAAACCCTCCTGAATTCAACAAATATCCAAGTACATACATGAAAGAAGAGAAAACAGTTGCCCAATACATTATACTGTCGAAAAGTAAAAAAATTCAATTTTTTAAAATCATAGAAACGAAGGATAAAAAGAAAGAAGACAGAAAAGAGGAAAAAAGAATGCAACTTTAAACCCTCCCCAGAACTTGTGGGACGGGCCCCGATCTCATGAAATTCAATAGTTTATTAACATTAACCGTTTCATTTCCGAGAATAGTTGGTACATCTCCAGAACAATTTTTCTCCGTATACTCGATTATCTTCTGCAATCAGTAAGTGACGCAGTGTCAGAGAAGAGCTACACTCCACAAACGGGTTCATCATTAAGTAGTAAGACACTAACGAGCAAGAGGACAATGTCCTATGCCCAGGCGAGTCAGCAGGACCTCGTCGCGCCGGTTTGGCCTACAGAAATTGCTCCATGACTTAACACAGGAGTTGATAAATCGGTGCTTACTCCTTTCAACAGCTAACTACTCATTGTTCCATTCACTCAGAATCCCTATCTTGATGGAATTTAAGAGATCTCGTTTTGGAATCGTGAAGAAATCCACGCGATTCTTTAAGGCACGCCGCTCTTACGGAAGCGTCTGCTTCTTTATTTCGTCTCATTCCCACGTGTGAGGGAATTCAGCAAATTATTGTTCTTTCCATCACTTTGAAGTGAGAAAAGCACATCCTGGATGCTCTGGATCAACTTATCAGCTGGATACATATTCTGGGTTACTTAAAGGGCACATAGCGAATCAGAACAAATGAGGAAATGTGATCCGCGGAAGCACTTTGTTCATCGCAATGATCTCAATATGGTGTAGCACTCAGCAGTGTAAACGCTGCACAGGTCGCCTTGACGGTAGCCACAGGTCTCACGGGGAAAAATAACGAACCAGCCGACACCATCAGCCTGCTACGACCCGTCGGTAAACACAGATATGGACCCGGTGTTTGTCGAGGATTAAGTGAGTGTACCCTCAACATCGCAGTTATAGTGTTCTTTTTGTCATTATGCAAAAGATCGAAATTAATCTCCAGCTTGTGCAAAGCCCAACGAAGAGTCTTACTGAAACCTTGATTTAAGACATTAATAGAAAACATTCTCGTGGGGAATGCTCTGTAACTTTTCTTTTTTATCTTGTGAAGCGGGAGGGCTGTGAACCCTTGGCCGCTTCGAAGACGTTTCAGTGAAGTACTCACTTTGCGGTACACCCACTCCGCAAAGCAGGGTAGTCAAAGAATCAGTCATCTTGTCCCACGAGTTCGGAGAAAATAAATGTCGGGTGACGTGGAACCCCCGTATCACGCCACTAAGCCTTGTTCAAATGACAAGCCAGTTGCCCCAGAGGTTGTCCGCTAGCGAGTGCCCCAGAGGTTGTACTCAACACCCATTCACCTCATTGGCACGTAACACACCTTGAAGTTGAAGGGTTTTTTTATATAGAGGTTTAATCCTTCATCGCGACCCGGCCAATAAAGACACGATCTCCGTCCTTTGAAACACAGAACTTTCCACCATCGCGCCAATGGTGGTCGCTGAATCATACCCAAGGCTTACGGTCTCCGAGGACTGGTGGCGCAATACCAGTACTCAGCTCGGAACCGTGGGATCGCCAAACCCATACTCAGTCGAAACTGAGCCCCCTGCGGAGGCCACTCCCCTCACAAACGGATTCATCAAGCAGTAAAAGATACCGATGAGTGAGAAGACAATGTCCTATGTGCAGGCGGGTCAGCAAGACCTCGTCGCGTCTGGCTGACCTACAGGAACTGCTCCCCGACTGAACAGAGGACTTGATAAGTCGGAGCTTATTCATTTCAACAGTCAACCACTCATTGTTCCCTTCTCTCAGAATCCTTGTCTTTATGGAATTTAGATCTCGTTTTGGAATCGTTAAGACCCACGTCATTCTTGAGGCATGCCGCCATCGCGGAAACGCCTGCTTCATTTCCTCTGATTCCCACGAGTCCGGAATCCAGCAAAACAATATGTTCTTTCCATAACTTGGAGCGAGAATAGCACATTCTGGATCAGCTTATCAGCTGGATACATAGTTGAATTGCTTGAAGGGTACTTGGAGAATCAGAGCAAATCAAGAAATTTGATCCGCAGAAGCTCTTTGTTGAACGCAGAGCTCTCAATATGATGTAACTCAGGAATGTAAACGCTGCACAATTCTGCGTTGTGTACCAGATTGTCGGGGACGGTAAGCACATGGTAAAAGTGTCCTAACATGGGTAGTTGCCGCCGGAGAAGAGATGGTTCGCCACTCTCGGCGTAAGAACTCGAAATTGGACAAGTACAGTAGGCTCCCGTAACTAGTCGGATTCCTGCACGACGGACATTATCCAACTTCTTTAAATCGCTGCACGAGCAAAGCTATATAGTAGGGAGCTTGTTAATGCTTGATGCAATTGGAGCGACGAGGAGCGATCAGCACCCCATTTCCTGCTACTCAGACACTTCAATAGATTCAGAGACTATAGTGTTTTCGCTCGTAGCTCTGTAAGATGTTCAATCCAAATCAGTCTCTGATAAAAAAAACAATTTCACTGATGGAAAGAATTTTAGAACGTTGTCCCCCAATGCGATGAGGTTCCGGCAGGAGTCATGGTCTCCTACTGAAAAGAAAGCGTGTGTTCTCAGCAGAAAAATTAAAGCCAGTCGTCTTTAACCATTGGTACAAGATATTGACGACGAGTTTCAATTCTCTCCGCACCTAGACACTCTGCGATGAGAAAAATATGGCAAAATCATCGACAAAAAGAACGTGTTGGAAAGGATTCTTTACAGGAGATGCTCACTGTTAATGATCCCTGCACACAAGGTCGTGCTGAGGACTGAGCCCTAGGGGAGACCGTTCTCTTGAAAGATATCCGAAGTGTATCTTCCAATTCTGTATCGGAAGAAACGTTGATCCAAGAAGGACTGTAACAGATGCGGAAGGTGTCCTCTAAAACCCCAGACATATAGTTATAAAGTACCATGACGCATTGTAGTATCACATGCCTTCTCGATGTCAAAAAATATTCCGATGAATTTTCGGACGAAGATATTTTGATTGCTATTTCTAACAGAAGATTGTCCACGGTTCAATGAAACTTTCTGAATGTCAACAGGTTACGCCTTTCAAGATACCAGACATGTAGTCAGTTGATAATTATCTCCAGTTTTACCAACGCAACTCGTAAAGGCGATGCTACGTTTACTACTAGCTGTCTTGTCCATTCCTGGTTTTAGGAGGATTAACGTTGCTTCCTTCCACGAAATAGGGAATACTCCCATGGACCATGAAATATTAAAGATATCCAGAAGGTATTCTTTCAATTTAAGACAGCGGCATTTCATAATGAATGGAATCAGGACCAGGAGCAGTGTCGTGGGCTGTCGCTAGACCTGACTCGAGTTTCCACATTGGGAGGGGAGTGTTGTATGGTTCATAGTTGAGGAACGAAGATAAAAGGAGGTACTGAGATTTCCCTTTTCTTCGCGAAATCAGGATCGCAGTTTGCTGTAGACGTTAGGTCAGCAAAGTATTCAGCCGTCTCTGTTGTCATTTCTCTGCTGTTCGTGAGAACCTGACCCTGATAATTGAGTCCATATATTGGGACCCGGAATACCTTCCAGATATTTTTCGGATTGACTCGCATACTTTAGAGGATGATGTACTCTTAATGGTGCTCAGAAACTCTTTCCAGGAGGTATTCTTTGATGTTTTTGTGCCCTTTTGACAGTCATCCAGTGTCCAGTTAGCCTTTCGGAGAATCCATTTCTGAGGCTTGCATTCGGGAACAGTCGCACGTTCCTGCAAGGACTACGAGAAAGGATGATGGTCAAACATGCAGATCTACTTTCCATTGGAAGATATCACTAACTTCCGGAGAACAAATTGATAGGTCTATAGCAGTCCTTGACCTCGTGGCAAACGAAAAGTGGGTCATTTCTCCGGAGTTGATGAAACAAATCTTCACTTTCGAAGAAATAATTGAGTAGTTTGCCTCTGGAGCAATCGCTCGATACCCCACAGCACACTTTGGGCGTTGAAATCTCCAAGGAATCTCATGTCGAAGGAAGACATATTGATCGCACGGTCATAGTTGGTACGCTGTGAATTGTGACAGATATAGCCTGGATTTGAGTTTGTAGGAGAACGGGTGAGGACAGGATAGTGTTTCTAACAAACACGGCAACTCCACCTTTTGCGACGCGCGAAGAGATGTAACTCTTCACGTTGACTTCTAGTCATGAAGGTTTCACTGAAGTATGGAAGCCATAATACACCGAACTGGAACCTCCTGGGTCGGGCTCCTGACTGCATTTCCGCGTCGTCGTCGGAGAATGCACAATCCGACTCGGAAGAAGGAGGTACAGAGACGTTCTTTTTACGTCTTTGCAACTTGATGGACGATGTTTTCAACAAATCGGCAATGTTTAGGGGTTTAGCCCTGGGACCCTGCTTTTTCTTCGTCTGTTGCTTTGTACTTGGAGTATGTGTCACACTGATGGACTTTTTCTGTGAAGTAGATGGACGGGGTGTGGATGAAGTTTTTGGTTTGACGGGAACAGCTTGAAGACCGTTCTTCCCACATTTGCACTGGCATGTGCACGACGTTCTCGTAGACATGCCAGTGGCAACTGTCTGTATGGAAATGCTTTTCTTTATTACTGGAGTCTTCGCCGCGGTGTAATTGGTAGAAAAAACAAGGTGATGGACCCTGTATTTCTTTCGTACTCCTTCGTACAGGATCATTTTAGTGGTCCTAAGTGCTGAGCAATTAATGCACTTCACAGCCCCGTGCATGTAACGCCGGGTTCGTGTGCCTCCTTCCAAATGTCACGATGAAGGAACTGGTCTTCTGCAGAACACCATTAACCTTTCTCATGATTTGACTGACCTCAGCTATGTGGCCAGCCTCCCATTCTGCACAAGTTCTTCAGTTGACATAACCATTATGTCCCTGCAAGTTACTATTCCCTTGTTGCGATTAAGCGCAGCATGGAGCTCGCATTTTACTGGGAACTCTCCCAGCAGTTTACAATTAAGAAGGGACGATGCTTGTTTGCTGGACTTTGTTTCCAACAACATCGAACTGTTCCGCAATCTTTCGATTGATTTTAATGTACAACAAATTCCTTCTCGCGCGTTGTGAATGTTAAAAGGTGACATTTTCCCCAGGGATCCTTCCACTCTCTTCATTACAATAAAAAAATTCTGGTGTTGAATGTACAGTTTCTTTTCCTTACTTTCTTCTGAAATGGGAGGACTGTAAAACCCTTAACCGCTTCGGAAATGTTTGCATGTGGGTGTTTGGACGCCATACGGTCCACCCGATCCGCAAGGTGAGACAATCAAAACTTCAGAGATCTTGTCCCACGAGTTCGGAGGAACAGATGACCAGCGACGTGGAGCCCCCGAATCACGCCACTAAAAGGCTTAGTGCAAGTGACCTGCGGCAGTTGCTCGAAAGGTTGTCCGCTAGCGAGTGTTTATCCTCAAAACCCAATCACCTCATCGGCACGTAACACCTTGACGTTGAGGGTTTTTTTAATAGAGGTTTAATCCTTCCTCGCGACCCGGTCGATGAAGGCAAGATCCCCGCTCTTCGCAACACAAAACTTTCCACCATGCAATTTGGATCACAAAATGTGGTCGCTGAAATGTGTCCAAAATTTACAGTGTCCGGGGATTGGTGGCGCAGAGCCAGTCCCCAGATCGGACGTGTGGGTTCGCCAAGCCCATACTCAGGCGAAACTGAGCCCCCTGTGGGGTCCGCTCAGAAAAAAACACCTACATCATTCACTGCAAAGAATCGCCCAGAACTACCCACACATATTTCATTTGAGAACGTTCACGTCTCTTCGCTAGTACACCAGGGTCTCACTTGTCCACAACAACGAAGTGGTGAAGAATGTACTACTGTTCATAATGGCATAATCGGAGGAATAGTCTGCAATGGTGTAAACAGCTCGTTTTTCTTTTTTAAAAGAAGCGACAGAACCATCATTCTCGTAATGTTGAGAAACGTATTCAGAGGGTGATACGCAGACATAAACAAGCTGGAATACATATCCTTTACGATTCTTGTTTTTTAGTTCATCTATGCAGTTAATGGTTTGGAAATTTATTATAATCGCAAGATAAAATGAAAAAAAAAGATGAATTTTTTTTTCTATGGAGTTTGGAAATGATTAGTCTCAAAATATTACAATGTAAATTAACAAAAACTAATTTTTTTAATCCGTACAGACGGAAGATTGTGCCTTTAGGGGATACCACGATAAAGAAAATGTGCGGAGTACTCGAACTCGTAGGTGGCGTGGAAATTACGATTACAGAATAATTTTAATGTAAATTTGACAACCCAACCAACACTCACCAGACTCACTGGATGCAAATTGCGTGACAGAACGAAACTACGTTTCATTATAAGAGTCGGGTTGTTTGCGTACATTAAAAAGTTCTGATTTGCAGTTATTTTATATACATTTCATATTATTCTTTATATTTTGTTGATCCTTTTTAAGCTAAAATTATTTTGAAATCGTTTGTTTGGAAGTGTTATCACAATCATCAACAACATTAATTAATAAATGAAAAACAAAGTCGTCTTGATATTTACAATACACGTCCTACAAGTGTGCATCTGAATAAAATAAAAGGAAAGTGTACTAACTTGGCCGAGTGACAGTCCGCATGCGTGTACTACTTGTGCGCTTTGTGGGCGTAAAGCAGTATTCACCTAATTTTAAAAGCGCGCTAGCTCGCAAAGGAGGGGAAAAATTAACACGAACATTTTTGTATGCGATTTTATAATCTATAAAATTCACAATTTTTACGATTAAACTCATAACTGAAGAGATATTCTTTAAAAAGTTTTTTTTGTGAACTTTGACCTTGAACGAAATTTTAGTACAAGTGAGATCGATGAGGACTTTTGAAATTTCATTTGAAATGATTTAAAATATGGTAATCATCAAATTTCATCTCCATGTTGTTGAACTTCACCTTTTTTCTGTCAATTTTTCCTCGGCTACAATAGCGTGGCGCCATGCTGTGAACACAACAGAGGGATCCGTGCAGGTGGTTTCATGAACACACTTAAGCTCGCTTCACACGATACATTTTGTGATCCAAATTGCATGCAAAGTACTATGCAGTTAGCCGTCTAGTCTCGGACGACAGAAAATGACGTCATTGCTGTCTACGCTGCAGTCTGGCATGAAAAATTTGGGAAATAGCATATGTTCTATTTTTCGTGCAGTTTTGCATGCAAAGTTGGAGTGTCAACCAATGAAAACCTTGAGTCTCGTCCCGTGACTGTAACAGCTAATGATCCGTTCAAAATAGGACTTGCACTGATGAATTATCGTTAAAGTAAACTACATACAATTTATTTGAAACAAGTGTAGGAACACTATTCCTACATATAACTAATGTACATACCTTCATACTGATACGCGAAAGCTCCCCCATGTAACACGAACTACGAAATGTTGCATGTTCGCCATGTTGTTTACTGGCTTCCAAAGCAATACCACTCGTCACGCCAAGGAACTCCCAAGACAGTAAACAGATAAGAAGACTCCGTGAAGCTAGAACCATACGACTCCATGACAGCAGAGAGAAACTCTAGGAGCCGCTTACTGACCTGTTCGGCCCATACAACTTGTTAAGAAACTTCTGGAGAATACCAAGACTACGACACAATGCTAGACCTCTCAAACCGTCATATGTCTTTGTTTAGGTTATACCTGCTAGCAACGATAAAATCATTATCTCGCCAGCTCTCGGACTGAACACATCGTAAAGAAGCTGTCGATGGTTTCGGTGTGGTGACTGATGTTGCGAAAGATTTGATGACATTTACTGGATTTTTTATAAGGTACTAACGCCTGACCTCCGGGAAAGACACCTTTTCTGTAACGCGGATCCTTTGAATGTCCTTTTTCATTATGTATTTTGCGCAGTTGTTGAAATTGGAAGGATGGACAATTCCCAAATTCTCTGCAGGATGCCAACAAGAATCAACTTTTAATTACAATTTACGCAGTACGGAGGCGAATAGCAATTGACTCGTGCGACGGCTGTCCGCAAATAAAACAAACTTCGCAGGGTGACTTGCACCGGTCTACTGTGTGATCGAATCTCTGGCACTTAAAGCAGCACATAGGATTTTCGCAGGGTGTAGAAACCGCAGGATAAGGATTCCGGTAGAGAAGGCTTGTCAAACGACAGAACCAGTGTGAAGGTGGGGACTGACTTTCCCAGCAATTTCCTCTTAACTCTGTGGACGTTTACCACGCCTTGGAGCTGAAAGAATGCTTTCGAGTCTTCATCTGATTCATGTGCAAAGTCTTCGTGATTTACGACGCCTTTGCACACGTTCAAGGCAGGATGTGTTAAGGTCTTGATTTTAAGAATAGCAATTTCTTTTAATTTTATAATGTTGTCAATCTGCTTGTCTGTACGTGCCTCCAACAGAATTTCACCATTCCGCTGGCGCACGACAGACTGAAGCTTTCCGATAATATCAAACGCTTTCGCAAGACGGACTGAACTAATTTACTTTTTCATCACATTTCATTAATAGGAAGCGAGGCTTGGTCGGCCGGTCGCTATCCTTGCAAAAGAAACTGTGTAGATCCACAGTTTCGCCGACTAATCGCCTCTTCCTAGAGGATGAGTGCAAAATGGGGGGGGGGAGTGACAAGAGAGGGACAGGTTGGGGGGCAGTAGTTGGAGCGGGGCAGTAGTTTCCATATGGATGGAGTGAAAATTTCATCCCCGTGTTCCCCACCCACCACGGAGTCCAACAAGGGGACACCCCACTGGAGTGCCAGGAATGACACGGGGTTATAGGGGGGACACGCAGGGTTCTTAAGCAGTTGCTCCAACGCCGCCGACCACCAAGAGGGACCTCCTACGCTCCCCTCTCACCCTGGAGTTCAGTTGAAATCTTAGTCCGAACCGATCGCCCGTCTTAGAAGAGGCCGAGACCAAAGCGATCGTATTGGGGCGCATCATGAGTGCACGCACAAGTTCCTCAAATCGCCTGGATTCCCATTCCCTCCGACATGGGTCGCCATGCACGGCAAACACATGGGTGAGCGTTCAGCGCACAGAGAAGGCCAGTGTAGAAGATAAAGCAATAAAAGTGAAAAAGTAGGTAATTACAAAAAGGAAAGTACAACGAAAGAAATAAATGAGAGCCTTCTCTGTATCCCATCGTCAGGACGTGGACCCACTCACTTCGACGGTTTTTGACTTGATATGAATACATTAATATATAATATTTGAATTAATTCTGAATATGAAATCCTGTTTGAAAAGACTGCTAATAAAATCTAGTCATAATTTTTAACCAGTCATTATTTTTCCTGTTGATAAAATTTTGAGAAACACTAATATATAATTACATCCAATATTTTAAGAGAAAGTGATAAAACAGGATATTACATGTTTATTTCAAGAATTTATGCAAGGTGAATACTTTGTAACACAAGTATTGATCTAGTTAATACATAAAATGAGTGGATAAATATCTGTGACTGCTTAGATTTACTTTAAAAATAAATAGAAATACATCAGTAAAAAGTGTATTTGACATGTTTGTAAAAAAAGTAATATACTAGATGAATTGTCAATGATAGGGCAGTGATTTTTGTATGCTATATTAAAGTAAAATTCATCTATTAGAATACAAATTTAATTAACATAATGAGTGTAGTGAGTTAGCCTAGTAGAATAACTCAGTTACCTTCAAGCACTAGTTTTGGAGTGATTTTAAATGTGATTAGGTAATAAACTAATTGTAGTGTGTAGGAGCACTTATGAAAATTTGAGATTCTTTTATACTTTTCTCCTTTATTTATTTAAGATATGCTGCATACTTACCAGTCTTAGGGACTATCGAGCAATATAATTAAATTTCTTTTTAACATTCTATTTATTTGAAGTTTATTATAATATTTGTGTGCCTCTTTAAGTTTTGTAAGATTAACTGTGTGATGACAAAATTATGCTTACTTTGTTTTTTATATAATGAATAAATATCAATTATTTTAAAAAATCCTCAATGAATATTTTATTTGTTTGGTAATTTATTTATCTATATATTTTTTAGGTTTGTTATGATTTCTGATGTCAAAGCAATTTCATTTTTAAGAGAGTCTATGACATTTTTATCATTAAAAAAGTCATTTTCTTTTGTTATAACTTTATAATATATCTCAATCAAGAATATAGTGAAGGAATTCATGGAAATATTTCACAGATTTGACTGCCAATTGGTAGCAGATAATATCAATAAATACTCGACCATGTAATACAAAGTACCATATTTAGAAATTATTAAGATGGTTATTTACTTCTTATCCTATACCGGTTTTGTCTTTTGTACCTTATTGTTATGTTCTGTTTGCCAAGAGCTTAAAATGACAAAAATTAGGGAAAAAATTTGTCTTTTGGAAGTTTCTTAATTTTAGGTAATTATTTTCCCCTGGAATTCTCATCTCTCATGAAAGGCAGTACATATATTATATCAGAATCATAGATATTTAAAGATCTATTTGGTATGTTAGTGATATGTTGATTGTTGCATGTATGTTAGGAATATCAAAACTGTTTAAAAAAAAACAATTCAACCAAAAACATCTTGAGATCTAAAGAAAAGAACATTTCTGTATTAAAAGTTGATCATAATATTTGTAATTTTCTATATCATAATTATCCACAAGAAGGAAAAATGGCCATGAGCCAATTCGATTTTTTTGGGTATTGAACTAAATGTCAATAAAGTCAATTGACCCAGGAAAAAACAAAACTAATGACACAAATTTATTTGAAATGAAGGTTATATTGTGGGATCATTGATCCTAATACCATTTATAGACTTATTTAATTGGAAAATAAAACTATCATAATCATTCAAACATCGTATATGAATAACCCTCCCATGATGATAATTTATAAATATTAAACATATAATAGACAGTAAAAAATTATTATAATCTAAAAATACTGCAATAACAATATGTTTAATTATGAAGAGCAATTATTTTTACCAATTATGAAAGAAAAAAATTAATATCTGACAAACAATATTGCAATTACTCAATTGGTATAGTATATTAAATAATGCATTAGGCCAAATAGAGAGAAATTAGAATATTTTGTCTGAGTAAAATCTGAGCATATTTTACACTTTTAATGGAAGACATTCACACTATTAACTAAGTAGTTATTAATTTATTAATAATTATAATTTTATACAGTACTAAATAATTATTATTATGGTTTCTTGCAGGAATTGGTTCAGAGATTTTTTTTTTCAATATCTGTTTATTTTGCTTCATCATATACTAAATGAATTCCTTTCATGATTTCATTCATCAAGATTTGTGTTGGTCTCTGATTCAAGAATAACATTTCTGCTACAGATGTAATACGAGTTGGAAAATACTATGAAATTCAAATTCTGTGTGATTGATGCTTTCCTTTGTTCTAGTGAAATGTCCAATGGATTAAACCAGTTGGTAAATGAAATTATGGGAATTTTACAATGTTGTCATAAAGTTGTTTAACCCCTTTAAGTTCAATAAACTTTATAGCACTGTTCGTCTAGTTAGAGAATGCCATGAAAAATCTAAGCAGCTGATTTAACAAGTTGGAAGAAAGTTCCTTTTGTTAGAGCTAACTTATTGGATCCATTCAAATTCTGATGATTTAATTCATGTATTGAACATGTTGCTCTCTTATTAGGTTTTCACATTATCATTATTGTGTGAATGTCTTTAACTTGCCAAGAATCATCAGCAGCCTATTAAGGACTGAGCATGATTTGTATACTGAATTCACAAAACTATTGTAATTTTACTATAATGACTATAGTAATAGTAAAATTACTGAAGTCTTGTTGTAATTAAAAAGAAGAAATTATATTTTAAATTTATTGCATACTTCTGTTGACGAGCCCTAAAGCCCCAACCCAAAAAAAAAAAGTGTACTTCTGAGATCTCTTTTGTTACTTGGTCACAAGCAGCATCCATGTGGGGAATCTTGCTTCTTTGGGTTCCCCCCATTAGTACAAATCTATCTCATGGACATGAAAGTATGGTTAGCACCCATGGTCTCAATTAGAATGCTAATGGAGTGTGGCTATTAGGATGCGCCCATGGGAGCAGAACTGCACGCATGGTCTCAGTTTTGTGACCATAGGAATGTGCCCGTGGCCACAACTACTCCCATGGTTGCCATTCATATTTTTGCAAATTTTATGAAGCTTGTCCCTGTAATTACAAATAAACCGTGATGTGGTGCAATATGTGCTACAATAAACCATAAATTATAAACCTGCAGTATTATGTTTAGTGTCATGTATGAAGACAATAAAATATTTGGTGTAAGTTTATGTATCTTATTTATTTACTAACTTTATATCCTTCAATGATTAAAGACTTGTTTATATAGAGATCAATAATTTGCTGTTCAAAATTATAATAATATAGCGATGTAATATAATAATAGCAATATATTATATTGGTTCACCAAAAAGTTACAACAGAACGGAACCAGCAAATATGTTTGTGCTATACATAGAACCAAAAGTATTGTTGAAAGAAAAACATTCTTTGGTACCAATAATTTTGTCCGTAGCAACCAGATTTTCTTATTCAATCAAACATTGTGATGTCAGCAATAGTAAGGGTATTGATCCAACCACATTTCTGTATGGGTAAACAAACTTTCTTCCAGTGTACTTTTCACTAGTTTTAGCTTGTAGGTTAAAATAAATAAAAGCTAGTGGTGCAAAACCATAGCACATACATTCTGCATATATGTTTCTCCATTTGCAACAGAGTGACAAAAAATATACCATAAAAGTTATGTAAATCTAATTTCATTGTACACAGAAATTGATGTATTTTCGTATCTGCAATGAATTTGCTGTCCTCCTATGTGTTTTATCATTATCATATCTTTCATTTCAGTTCATGAAAACTGTATTCTACTTCTACTTGGTCCATTTACACTGCTCCATATTATTCAAGCTTCTTGAAACAGTAAACTAATGCGTAAGTGTATTCAGAATCGATGCGCACAGACGGACGGACGTTATGCCAAAAACCACTTTCCCTGAATCATGGATACCCAAAACATATTTCCGACGAAACCTCGCTTGCGATTTTATTACCAAACTTTATATACACTACGTATGTGAGAAAGTAATATAACTTCAAAGTAAAGTAATATTTTATTTTCAATATCCTGAAACAATAATGGTCAAAAAACTTAAAAAAAATAAAACTAGTGGTGCAAAACCATTGCACATACTTTCTCCTATACGTCTCTCCATCTGCAACGTATTGACAAAAAATATCGCAAAAGTGTTATGTAAATGTAATTTCGTTGTAGACAGAAATTGATGTATATTCGTAATCTGCAGTGCGTTTGCTGTTCTATGTATTTTATCATTATCGTATCTTTTATTTCAGTTTACGAAAAGTGTATTATACGTCAGTTATACCAAAAGCCACTTTTTCTGAATCAGCTACATCCAAAACGGACATATCCATCGAAATCTCGCTTTCGAATTTTTCACGATTACAAAACTTTCCATAAACTACGTATATGAGAAAGTAAAAACTAACCTCACGGAGAAATGAACCTCAGCTCTTTGAGTAAAGCCAAAATTGCTACTATGTCTTTGAAGTACGAGCTTTTAATACACAACTTTAGATGAAAACTTAGAGCACTTTTCTTCTTCTTGGGATTGGTTGGCTATTGCTCTTTCTTACTTTGACAACCGATGGCCCATAAGGGATACTACAATCCTACGAACTCCCACCTTGAAGTCAATTTCCCAAACCGCGATCTCCCCTAGTAAGAAACGTGTTTAATATATCCCGTCATTAAAACTTGCGAATTCAGCAATATTTTAGGGTCGTTAGTGATTCTTGATCTCAAAATTCCCTGACGAAAGGAATTTTTTTTCTCTGGCTACTATAGCACTACTTGAACATACACGCAAATATTTCTTTAAAAATTGAGAAAAAAAACATCCTAGCAGGTGGAATCTTATAAAAATAAAGTAATTTCATAAAAGGAAATTATCAATATTTCATAAATCATTCTTAAATAGTAAAACGTTGTCATTAAAAAATCAGCATACTTATCTGAAATATAAACAAAACAAAACTTGGTATTAGACTGACTAAAGACTGATTTAAGTAGCCTCTGTCATCATTGAAACGACACTGAAGCAGCTTCAGAACGAATCGGTGGAGAAACGCAAGCTTAACCCCGCGCAGAAGACACGTGACAATGCCACGCTTTCGCCCCATCTACCATCTCATTTTTATTCTTTCGCTAGGCTGAGTACAATGATACACACATGAATTTCTTCCAGAACGTAAGGGTCATCTAAGTTATGATGCAATCATGATATTTGTGGTCAGTGAAACATATCTGCTAAAAGGGGAAAATAAGGGGTATTCCCAATAGCCCTCGCAAGAAGGGTCGCCATCAATAAAATTTCAAATGTAGGACAAGGAGACCAAAACCCCCATATTTCGGAGCTAAAACCCACACGTTACTGTACAAAATTATACCTACCCTTTGCAATAATACATTAAGTTTAACTTGTTATTAAGTGTAATTAAGAATAATAAATAAAGACCTGCTTTCACAGTAAGAAACACTGGCTTTTGAACAGAACTCAACATGTACTTCTTGATTTTTATTTTCTTTCCAATACAGAGAACTAGACAAATTCAAGAACTGAAATTCTAATTTTATTTTCCGCAGAAAAAACAACAAAAAAGAACTGAAGCAATAAGACTGTGTTGCACAGAGCACAATATACTCCTAGTTACAAAAATAATCAATTTTAAATGAGAATATCTCCATAATGGAGTAATCGTAACGCACGAAATTATACGCGCCGCGTTTGCAATAGCATGTACAAATTTTCAATGATCGCGACAGGTAGTCTTCGTCGTACGGTTTGTTTACAAACCCCGAACAGAGAAGAAAACCTTGCTCGGACGCCCTTGAAACTAGGATCAATCCGGGGAAATCCGGATGGATGACAACCCTACTCGCAAGTAGTATCAACGGTGCTACTAGTTCTATCGCGTTCTATCACGTCTAGAAATGGATCATCTGGAACTGCCTCGTCGAACGAGCAGTTTCGTGTAAACTGAACGGTAATTGTTAGATTCTAAATGTGGAGCGTTGCAACACAACGGTTACCAATCCAACCCCAAACTAGCTCCACTCGGAACCGTCTCGCTGTCGCTTCGTTACAAAGGCGCCAACAAGAAGTTAGTTACCGGTTACTTTCGCTATTAGTCAGGCAGCGCCTCTGCCTTTCCACGAAAGAACTCACGGAAGGGTTATTGGGTTGAGCAAGTCACCTTAAATCTCACCGAAGAAAAGAATTTGTATATTTAATTCAACAATCGTCGTTACCGCTTTACTTTTTTCCCTGGAGTGAGCAAATTCTCTGACTTCTCCAGAAACAGAAAATTCCCTGACTTTTCCCGATTCTCCCGGTTGTTCGCCACCCTGAAATTGATATCTTAGAAGAATGTTTGGGCATTCCTTCAAAGCTCAAGTTAAACTGATAGTCCAGTAGCCAGGGAAATAAAAACGGTCAATCCAGGAAAAAATATAGAAGTCTTTTTCTCAATCGTTCCTAATTGTTTTCGGAGGTGCTGAGTCCGAATTTCAACTTAGCCACCTGTGAGATAAATTCAAAAAACTTCGAAAAAAAGCTCTTTTTTAGTTTCTTGTTAATAAATCATCTTCGGACTTCAGAGTGGATTTCTAGAGAAAAGTATACGAATGCAAAAACGATGAGCATTAAATTTCCTACAATTTAAGTCCTTACGTATTTTTGTCGGGTGATCAGATATCGCGCTAGAGCGTGGTGAATTTTGACCAAAATTTTGAAATTAACCCCAAAAAGCAGTTTTTATTACGATGTATGCTTACAACTCGAATAAATTAAGGTCGTTATAGATTGGGTGTATAACGGACGCAGACGCTATGCTAAGAAAACTTCAGCGTGAGTTTTTCTTTCACTATATCCTATTTGAAATAATTCAACATGTAATTTTTATGTAAATGTAAACTAAATAATTACCAAAAAATTGAATTAGCATAAAGGTGTTCGCTAACTCTCCAGACAATATGCGTAGCTTTCAGAAAATCACACAGTTCTATAGCTCAGACATTCAAATGTCCTTTGGATTAGATAAATGAGCAACCTTGCAGGCAAATGCTTTGCAAATGAGCAAATAGAGGTAAATTCATCGCAGGAGAAAATTAAGAAGTGTCAACTAAATAATTCATAAAATGTCTAGAATCAGAGTATCTTGGCAACCTACAAAATCCCAAATTTCACCATACATTTCTAAAAAAGCGTTTCCAAAACAAGTATGAAAAAAGGTTCGTTTCTATTTTGAAGACGCAATTAATTGCAAAAAATCTGATTATGGCAATAAATAGCCGGGCAATATATGTACTGACATATACTTTTGGAATAGTTAATTGGTCCCACATAGATCTGGACAACATAATCAGACAAACCCGCACTCAGAATTTAGAAAACACCGTGCCAGAGGATGTTTTGACCGCCTTTACCTGCCAAGGTCAGAAGGGGGAAGGGGACTGTTAAACGTAGGAATTCTTTGTCATTCGCAGACTAAAAAACTAAGAAATTATTTCAAGAGTAGTCACGACCCTCTTCATCAGTCACTTGTTCGTTTAGATAAAGATTACACTCCCCTAAAGTTATCGGAAAATTTTTAATTACCTTAAAATGATATCAATTCCCATGGTGCAAAATGGCTTGCAAAACCCTAGTATGGACAATTACCAAATTCTCTGCAGGATGCCAACAAGGAAGAATCAACTTTAAGGCTGAAACACAGCTGACCCCATGCAGATATTGAAGTGTTCATGTGAGCTATACAGAATCAAACAATCCCAATTTGATATTACAGAAAAGAAATTGTGCATGAGAATGTCGATGGATTGTGGAGAGCATGCCACACAGGATGTTTATATGCAACATTTTTTTCTAACCCTTTATTCTTAACTTATCACAGTTGAAGACCAATATTCTCCTCCATATTTTTATAGTAATCATTCGTCGATGTATAGCATTTTAAATATATTGTATTATATTCGCAAGTGAAGGTACATCATTATTATACTTTATTTAGTTGCCACATTATATTTTACTCTGACATGAAATGTATGAATTTTTACGAAATAGCATTTGCACTGGGATTTGAATTGAGTTTCGTCGCGCCAGGGTCATGGAGAACGAATGAAATCGATTGATATGGAGGGAACCAATAGAAACTGTTCGAACAGTTGGTATGAAATTAGACTGACTAATCTTTCGGGGTGTTTTCTCAGCGCGGACATATAACACTTTTATTTCGCTGACAATGGCGCTTTTCGCGCGCTACGTCTTTTCAGACCCCGTATGGGTGAACCCTACACAAGACGCAAGAATAAGATGTTTCACACTAGAATTAACTTTTAAACTTCACACAAAAATTTGATAACTAGGAGAGTTGGTTAAGAAAGCTAATTTTGATACCCAAAGTTAAAAAAAAACAACAACTTATAACGTACTGTTGAAGTTGATTCAGATGCAAATCGCATGCCCAGCAAATCGCATGCCCATCACTTAATTATGTTCTTCCAATCCAAAGAGTCGGGTTCAAACCCGGTCAATGGATTTTTTTTCGGGTGCCAAAATCCACACACGGCATGTAGTATGATTGTGATATGGGCTCTAATGACCTTTGATGTTGACGAGCCCTAAAGCCCCACGGAAAAAAAAAAAGTATGATTGTGCTGCATGTAAAAGATCCCATGAGCATCATTGAATGCTCTCGGCAAAATTAATTCTCGGCGAAAAATGCACCCAAGCTGAGTTCCGGCTTCCACTACCAGATGGCAGTGGGAGACGAAACGTCGAAATGGCTAATGTGGTTCAACCCAAAGGGTCGCAACCAAAGAAAATGGGTCACAATGAACGGGAGCCGAGACCCATACGCTACTATTATTATTATCGCGCTTAAAAAATATTTTCACAATACACAATTACTGAACAATTCAAACGATCGGGCATCAATTGAGGGATCAAGAGGGTGTTCATTACGCAGACGCGCTCCAGAAAGTCGCTAGAGTATTCCACAATTTGGCATCGAACCGACCTTCTTTTAAGATTCTTAGAATAGGGTATCTCAAATGTTCCTATCTGAATAAATTTGAAGAGGTGGAAAGAAAAATAAATTGCTTACCATGCGGCTGTTTTAGCCTGCCAACTTAATTTCTTATGTGCTAAGATAGTGAAGAGTGGGGAATTATGTTTTACGGATTGTCCCAGTTCTCGCCGCTTCATTATAATGAAACCTCGGTAACTTGAAACTCACAGTAGCTCACAGTACTCAAAAATTTCGAATCACCGAATATCTGCCGATTTTCAACCCCAAACACATGTAAAAATTAAAACAAGGCCTTTCCATTCGTTATTTCAAAGTAGGAGACTAATGTTTATAACAATATTAAGTACATTACAATATATAAGTTCACTTCCCTTACGTAAAGAAGATGAAGATATAAGAGGTGATTTTACACTTCTTTCCATGTCGTTGAATCTTTTTCATCAATTCTTTCAATTTCGTTCTCAATGTCCTATTGTTACAAACAAATCAGCAAACTATGGAGGCCTATTATTGGATATTGCCTTTGTTGGATAGCTACTCCGCAAAAAACTACAGTCCAGGAACTGAACGTCGGGAAGTTGAGTATCTTGGAAATTGCTCGTTATTTCACGATACAGTAGCTATACAAAGCATCAAGCTGTGAGTAAATCGAGTGGCAGAATTAAATAGCTTTTTTATTTATAAGTCAGTTATTATGCATTTCCAAGAGCGCATTATTGGTGTTTCAAAGAGAGAGAAATAGCACAGTCTAAACTTCGAATTATCAAAACATATTTCCTGAAAATTTCGAATTAGGACGTTTGATTAACAAGATCTCGTATACAAAAGTGAAGTGACCAAATAAAATATTGGAATTATATAGAATTTCGAATTGGACTTCGAATTACGAATCTTTACGTACATTAGCCGTTAATGTTCTACTGTCAAGTGAGCAACTACACCTGCCCCTAGCAAGCGTTAACGTTATTTTCATAACAAATGTTATGTAATCCTATATTTCCGTTAAGTACAAGTAAATTGCTTACTTTAGGCATAACATTCCAAATTCGACAATGTATAGCTAAAAGAAGAGAGAATTCAAGTCATTCTTGTCGGTTATGTAGCGTGTCAGATTAGGTTGCTTCCCTTCTCACGTAATTTATGGGACAAAAGTCAATGGTGCAAAAGCACTGATTAAAAATAAATCTTTTCCTGATAATCGAGCTGTTATATGTACTTCCAGACTTGCACGGACTGGAAAACATTTCGGTGCAAGATATAACACAACGTAAATTATTTTCATGTGATACACGTTAAAATGTTGTAAACTTATTAAAAAATTCACTCGAAGAGAAAAACCAGTGGTACAAAACCATTGCATATACTTTCTCATACACGTTTCGCCGTCTGCAGCATAGTGAGAAAAATTCTATTTCTGCCGTGGTCCTCTTTGGACCTCAAAGTTAGCACCCCCACCTCATTCTCCACCACCCATTTTTGTTTCATAATTTTAGACTAATTATGGACAACCATTTTTTTAAACAGCACCCTAGTCTCGAAAACAATGAATCAAAAGTGGGGGTGCTAACTTTTGCTCAAGCTAGCACTCCCAGCCCATAAAAACAGCAAACTTATCAATTTCACCCATGGGATAATTTTAGACAAATTATATACAATACGATGACATAAATTTTAGCTAAGAAAATCCTTTATTTACCCCACCCAGGGACAATGTTTAAACAGCATAAAATATAAGTGGTAAAAAATCAATCCTTAAAAAATCGCCTTAAAATGCATGTCGTAATTTTGGACACCTTTTAGACTCAACGCTGATATAATTTTCAACAAAAAATTCCACCTTTTATGCCCTCCAGGAACAAAAATATTATCAAAAATATAAAAACAAGAAAATCAACTCCGTGAAACTGCCGAAAAACACTTGCAATAATTTTGGACAGCTTTTAGAACACAGGTTAATGTAATGATCAATCAAAAATTCCATCTTAAAACACTATCCACAAGCATAAATATTTGTAACAGAGGCCAAAGAATATAAACATAATGAAAATACCAAAAACACTTGAAATCATTTTGGACAGCTTTTAAATTCCATGTTAATGTAATTATAAAACAGAAATTCCATCTTTTACCCCATTATCAAGCATGTTATTAACTATTAGAGGACAAAAAAATCAACTTCACAAAACCACTGAAAAACACTTGAAATAAGTTTGGACTGCTTTTAGACTGTATTAATTGATGAAATATTTGTGTATGTCACCTCTCTCGTATTATTATTGATATCCAATTAACATTTAATGTTTTAAATTTTTTCTGTAATTCCACTATTAATTAAGGATCATCTTTAGCAAAAGCCATTAGATGAAAATAAGAAATAAATTAAACTTTCAACATTTTATATGTAGTGCAGAGTTCTGAAATTGATAAGCACATATTTTATTACTGAAAAACTTAAGAAATTCAAGTAACAAAATAAATTAGATTAATAGTGTAAAGTAACTGATGCAAGAAAATTTGGGAATAAGGTTTATACGACAACTCTCCAGTTTAGTAAGTAATAACCCTTCGTCATCCAAAGATAACTGAGAGGAACACACAACAGAAGAATCTGAGATACCTATGTTTATTTTTAAACGAAGTTTGAAAATTGCTTGTAGAGGACAGTTCAAGACACAAGATATATTGAAACAGAATCCTCTTAGATTCAAGACTCTTAGATACAAAGAAACAGAAATCCTATATAATAGGAGTAAGAGTAGTCCGGACAAGCTCTACTATGTTAAGCATAACAACTAATAAAATCATATAATATGACAGTTTTCTTGCACTACGCTGACGCTAGGCCCTAAAATATTGTTAGGTGATTGTGTACATTAGAGTAAAAGATGGAATTTCTGTTTTATAATTACATTAATGTAAAATCTAAAAGCTGTCCATAATTATTTCAAGTGTTTTGGCGTTTTCATGAAGTTTTTTTTGTCCTCGAACTGTTATTAATATTTATGCTTCTGGATGGTGTTTCAAAATTGAATTTTTGGTTGGTACTTACGTTAACCTGTGGTCTGAAAGCAGTCCAAAGTTATTGCAAGTGTATTTCAGCAGTATCATTCAGATGATTTTTTTGTTTCTATATTGTTTATAATATTTATGTTCCTGGAGGGCATAATTGATGGAATTTTTTTGTTAAAAATTACATCATCGTTTAGTATAAAAGGTGTCCAAAATTACGTCATGTATTTTCAGGTGATTTTTGACAACCTTTATGTATTGTTTAAACTGTTTCTGGATGGGGTAAAAAAAGGATATTTTGGCTAAAATTATGAGGAAAAGTTAGCACCCCCAATTTTGATTCCTCGTTTATGAGGCTAAAACGCTGTTCCAATTTCTTTTTAGGATTGTCACAATTTTTTTTCCATAATTAGTCAAATATTATAAAACAAAAATGAGGGGTGGAGGATAAAGCGGGGGTGCTAACTTTACCGACGTGGTCGTCTTCCGGTGCCCTATTCATGCTCAAAGTCGCTAGATGCACGTATTACTGTCTTTTATTTGAAATTTGAAAGTAAAATAAATATTCAGAATATTATTTCAAAAAAATAGCAACATATCAGTCTTATGAATATCGTAAAAGTGTTATGTAAATGTAATTTCGTTGTAGACAGAAGTTGATGTATTTTCGTATCTCCCGGGCGTTTGCTGTCCTCTTAAGTATTTTATCATTATCATATCATTCATTTCAGTTTACGAAAAGTGTATTCTACGTCTGCTTGGTCCATTTATACTGCTAAATATTATTCAAGTTTCTTGAAACAGTAAACCAATGTGTAAGTGTAACAGACAGAAATTATTTTACTACGTCTACACCAAACTCTCAAGCGAAATACCGCTAATGCGGGTGTAATGCATACTAATTGTACTTTACGTACAGAAAATTTAAGCAAAATCGTTGGAGCCCTTTTTGAGAAATATTCAAAAGAGTACTTTGACCGTCAAGTGAAGAATCCTTTGTTTTAAAGTAAAAAAAATAGGGTACTGCATCGACAACAAGTAAATTCTACCGTAAATAGGAAATGCGAATTAAATTGATTCATCCATTTACTCAAAATCGCTGCGCACAGACGGACGGACGTTATGCCAAAAACAACTTTTTCAGAATCAGGGGTCGCCAAAACGAATATTTCCGTCAAAATCTCGCTTTCGATTTTTTTCACGATTACAAAACTTTCCATATACTACGTATGAACAAAACAAATATAATTTTCCGAACTTCCAATAATGTGGTTAATAGAAAACCTGGGAGCGAACGGTAGAGTAACAAAAATTAGGTTTTGTACATAACGATATAAAAATTAGGGACATAATATCGTTTTGTTTTATGAACATTTTATATCGTTTTGTTTTAGGAACATAACGATATAAAAATAGCACATAAGTATATTCTCTGGCACAGTAATATACCATGGTGGAAGGGAGTGGTGACCGATGTTTCCTTTCTGCTGGCTACGTGCACCATCTCCGCAATTGGGGCAATCCTCAGCGCAACTGATACGCGACCATTCAAATACTTAATTTGGTTTTTGAAACCAACATGCGGCAGGTTACAAATAATTATAGATTTAAATGAATGTGAACAATATCTACACGTGAACTATATAGAGTCGAGAGGACGTTTCATGAGGAAATTGTGGAGAGACGGCACATGACAAACCATAAATAGAGAAACAATGAAAATATGATTTTTTTAAGTTTACATTTTAAGAATATTGGACAAAAAATGGTCTGAAATGGTATAAGTTGTAGTGCAGAGGGACAGGGTACCCCGGAGGTAGTGACGCAACCGGAGAAAAAGACATAATGAAAAAAAAAGATTATATTATTCTTACAAGGCAGAAGATTGCAGACATCAAACAATATCATAAATATGAAACGAGGATAACTGAAAAAAAGAAATTAACGACATGAGACAAAGTAAAGAAAAAACCCTAAGAAAATAGCAATTAATGACGGATAGAGTTAAATGTCATTTGATGTAAATGTGACATTACATAGAGAAAATGAAAGAAGTACATCTCTCGGTCATTCCTTTTTCATGTAAGAGGCACTCCGGTTCATTTCATTAATAGTGAAATTTATAGATATATCACATGAGTAACAGAGATATGAACATACGGAAATTCATGCTAATGGAAATTCATTGGCCTAACAGTATACATTTAAATGGTACCCCATTCTGTAGATTAATGAATACACATTTTTATTTATTTCGTAAGTGTCGTATACGTAACGAATGGCAGCTCTAAGAAATCCTTACATGTTTCACGTGCCAACCGGTAAAATTCGAGAACACGTGTGCGAACAATACCAAACTCAAAATTTTCAATATAATGCCATTACGTGGCGACGGCTGAGAACGCTCTTGGGGCCCCGTGCGGTCGGGCGCACAGGCGGGTGGTGGCGAAGACCGTGGCGCGCGGGCGCCAGGGAGGCTCAGCGTTGATGGTGGAGCCTCCGCCCGGCCACGCCCCGGTTAACCGACCGCTCGGGTCCTGGCGTTTCTCGGCGTGAGGCAAAATATGATAATTCGAGGAGGGAGAATGGTGCAAAATGTATAGTCAGGTCATACGATATCAATGAAAACGCACACAATAAATTCAATTGTCCGAGTTCGTTCGACCCTATAGTACACATAATATTAAGTACTTCACCTCGTTCATAAAAAAATGAATTTTTATTTTCGTAATACAGTAAAAAGAATGTAAAAACTAAGGGATTTCTTATTTCATGGAGTAAAATTATCCAACAAACAGAAATGGGTGGAATGATTAGTTCTTTGAATACTGATAAGGTTTATACAAGGGTACGTAGACTAAGTAGATCATACTGTTGACGGATTTACAAGACAAAGTAGATCATAATGAAGAATATAAAAATATTATTTATAAAATTCATTTTATCATTAATTGTAACGACCCAACAAACGAGTAAACGATTTTATAGGAGAAACATTGTGTTACCTTAGGCATCTCTGGACTGGAGGCGCGATCCGAAAGACGTTTGTGGTAGATGCTGCGCTCACCGGATCCGAACCCGCCGCTGGGCCGCGGCAAGGGCTTGAACAGGCGCCCATCCTGGGTTACAAGCCCTCGGGCAACTGCTCTCTTTATAGAAATTCGCAGCAGCGACCGGAAGTCAACATCTCCGGCGAGATTCACGGCATGCGACTGTCGGATATATTTTTCAATACTCTTCAAAGTGGAACCTTCTGACTCATTAAGCTCACGTGCTGCCTTTGCAATCACTTTCGATAAATCGGTACTTTTGCCGACGGTGAGCTGCCTGTTTTGCATGCCCCCGGGGTCCTTGTAAGAACTCTGCCCTTTGTTAAACACTTTGAGCACATTGCCTTCTTTCACAGCGATTTCAAGTTGGTCCGCGATGGTGTCTTGAGAGAACGAGTGGTGTTGACGGATGGCGTGTGAAATCCTCTCAACGGACGGACGCTGTTTCTGCTGACGTATCTTGCGGATAGCGTCCAAAATCCAACCCAACCACATTTCGCGACTCACCTCTTGGGCCTTCATCTTGGCAAAGGTAAGATGTACTCGCACTGATAATCACTTTATGACCATAAGCGCGAACAAAACTTATGAAGTTAACAGTATTAAAAATGAATTTAATTATGGATTCTTCTTCAAACGGACAGTGAACTAGAAAAGTCGCCACCAATTTCACTGAATTGTGAGCAGCACTACACCATCTTCGTTTCTTCGAACCTTCTAGGCGGGAGGGAGTTAGTCAATGTTCCGCCTTTGAAGGTGTCTTTCGCACAATCAGTCATTTATAGCGTGTAAGCGAACGCACCTGCAAAAAAGAAACAAATATACTCATAACTCGGATAACGAATAATTTCTAAAAATTAATTAACAACAAATATTTTAAAAAATCAAATCTGGAACGCTTCAATTGAAGTAAAAGAAATATTAAATACATTTGGCTTTAAAAAATCCCAACATAGGTCATCAATAATCGAAATGTAAACTTTACCTGGGCGGCAGATGCGAGATAGCCAGTCAGGTGATGGAAGTTTATTTCTTAATTTTTATTGGCATTTCAAAATATTAGCACATGCATGAACAAATAATACACACACAAAGGGGTCCTCACATACGAAATTAAGTAACTCATAAATCGTAACAAGACTATTCGCTGACCGCAACTTAACACAGGAACCGCCGGGGACTACCCGATGCCATATCCCGAGGAGCGTCAACATACTTGGGCATGCCTGTGCCCCCACCGCCCGCACTAATCCAACAGTTGCGACCACATGAAACGGCGTCAATTTTCCACGAACCCACACGTCACGCATCATTCAAAACCCCACGTCGGGATTCAGTAACCATTAAACAACAGTATCATAAACAACCATGTCACTGAAATGCAAAAGTTTCGGCATTAAAGGCAAGCTCGTTTCGCACACCATAAGCCCTAGATGAACGGCAGCCATCTTGGGCTGTTATACATTCAGGTCATTTCTACTGCAAATGGGACAAGAAAACTTTTTAACGCCTCACGAGGCCTAAAAAAGAATCCAAGGCGAATATAGTTATTACGGGTCCAGCGATGAGGAACCTATGGCATCTAGATTATTCGTTCTCAAATACAAGGCTATATCACCGACACGGACGCGCAACACACTCCGATTTTATAATATGCACCTAAATAGAATTCCAGGGTTCTAAATAAGTAAATAATCTTACCTTGTACATTATCACGCCATTCTTCCTTCACTTTTCACGCCTTTCATGACACACGCGGTATTTAAGTACATCTAGATAATGTTTTCGATAAAAACACGGCACCACTCCGCTGAAGCAACTAAGGTTTACATTTCTAACAAGATGGCTGCCGCGCGAACGAATACACTTGAATAACGTAGTCCCTGACGCAAAGGAGAATCTGAAACCGGATCTTACCTGCCGGTCGTGTGTAGTGTATGACTTCAAAAATTATCCCGTGAAACTAAGACGTCACTCCAGGAATATCTTACGAATAATACAAGTAGTCGCACGTGTGAAAATATGAATCATACATAGTTAACGCCGAAACACATTAACTCCATTACGACGTCTTTTGGCGGGCACAAACATAAACATAGTACGCCTAACGTGATTGGCTTCTAGGATTTCATATCTTTTCATCATTGGTACATTCCTCTAATCACTTCAGAGTAATCTGTCTTTGGTCTTAACTGAGGTCCATCTGCTGAGTGAGATCGTTATGTCATACGATGTTATAGTTATACATTGAACGATGGGAGCGCAATAAATTTTCTGATAATGGAAAAAATATATTTCAACGCGTTCGTATTATTTCATGAAGAGGCTTTTTTCAGTGAGCGAAAATATACGTTTGAGGTACGTGAGGCACGTAATAACATATGGTTACGAAGTTTGTCATCACTTATTCAAATATTAACATATATCAAACAGGATTGTCTGTCTGTATTTGTGGCTGTAGGAAGTATATTAATATTTGACAGATTTGTTAGTACCTTTGACTTAATCTATTTTTATTGCGAATTTGTTTTGGACATCCAATTGTAATATGATATGTACAGTTATTATTAGCACAAGTACACAAAGCTATTTCATATGCATGTTGAACACGTGCAGTACTCTTTGGTTGGCAAGGAGTCTGCTGAGGATGAATTTTGTGCTACGGATGTGTATGCCTGTGTGTGAAAAGGTAATTTTGTTCATTACTTGTCATAATTATGGCTAAAAGGAAAATACAGTTCTCAAGTGCATTTAGAAATTAATGAGAAGAAATTACAGGAATCATTAAATTGTGTGAACACAAATGCTACAATGGATTATTTTCTACTCCATTGTGAGGAAATTAGAAATTAATGTCAACACTTTATTATGGCATTTATTCCACAGAGAAGGATGTCATTTTGTTAGGTTTCTCTCAGTGCATCATCAGTCGCCAGTCTCTTGAGATATTTGTTATCTCCACCAGACAAGGAGAGTTGGGTGCTATCTTTACAGGGAAATAATTATCAAACCAAGGTTTTTTATGAAGTTCGTTTATTTTTTTAAAATAATCTCACATTTAATTGAAAGATTAATTCTTATTTCTAACTTTGAGAGCATTTGATGGCAAATAATGAGAAATACCACAAAAATATGTCTGTAGGTACTTGTACTTCAGTCATGTAAGTAATTGTGACTTTATTGTACTCAATGTACTTCATTTTAGACAAACATTACACAATACAACAAATATTGGCCAAATTTAGTGGTTTAATGAATTTTATGATAAATGAAACTTTAATGATCCAATTCATAATATTCTTTGTTTCCATGTGTTTCTGCTTCAAATTTTTGAAAATTTTAAGCTACAAATTAAACAACAATGAAAATACATTCCAATAATTGAAGGGATGAGTTTCTCAAACAACTCGCCATGGTAAATGAGTACAGGTTTCCCCAAAATTGCTGAATCAAGATCAAACTTCCACAGGTATACTTCATTCACATTTTATTTATCCTACAGAAATTTGTCATAAAATAAAGTGATACTACATAAACCCAAGTGTTAAATTAAATATTCCTACCAATAAGTAACTATAATTCAATGTATAACACATTAAGTCACGCAGCCTTAATAAGTTTCTAAGTTCTGTTAGGATTTGTAGAGACATGCAAAAATACATCAATTAGGACATAAATTGTCCAGATTTAACAGCCACAAGATATAAATGACATTTTACAGATACAAATACATAAACAACTTTGTCTATCTCCATTAAGTTATATTACTCGGAAAAAGTTACTTTGCCTTCATAAGTACAACCAAATCGCTGGATTATCTCTGTAGCAGCCCAAATTCCACAGCGAATGCAGGTTTCTAATGTTTTTTCCATAACCAGCTGAGCCAGAAACCCTAAAAATACAGATATTTCTTAAAGGAAAGCTTTGTCACATACATAAACATACAAAAATTAAAAGAAAGAAATTAGTATCAATGTTGTAAAACATAAATATTAATAACATATTATTTTTAATTTTCATTAATGTGTTAATGTCAAAACGATTCTGTCACATGGTTTAATATGGTGTGAAAAAATTTTACCAAGCGGTTTCACTTTAATAATCCAAATAGGGATGAATTTACTGGTTAATTAATTATCTGGTTAAAATTTCCAAATTACAGTATTACAATTTTACTTGTAAATTATATTTTCATACACAAATGGCACTTAACACAAACAATTGGTACAATTTTCAATAATCATAAACATTAATCATGAAAGAATTACGACCTTTCATGGATGTGTGTTAAGAACTTGCTCATTACTCGTCCATAAAAGGCCTAAATCTTTCATTATTTAATTAATTAATTATATAAAAGACATTAATTTTAGTAGAATTTCAATAATCATATTGATTCTACTCCTTATAATTGTGAATAAATTAATTTATAGCCTGAAAATAAAACATAATAAATGAATACAGTGAAGTTATGGTAAATTATTTAGGAATTGAGATCATCATGCAACATATGGACTTGACCACTGTATGGTCGAAAATGTTGGCAGTATACCTTAGTCCCTTCTTCAGCCAAATGAGACTGGAGTGGACTGGCTATTTAAACTAATTGATGGCTTGGTGTATTATTCACCTATTCACCTCCATTGGGACTTCCAGATTCAACAATCTAAGTTTAATTTTTGCAAAGTAAATCCTTTTGCAAATATTCATTTTTAACTGTGATTGGACAAATCTTAATCATTTTGAATTTTTTCACATTTATTTTTCTTGCCAAAACTGCTACTGCTGATTTACTTGTTAGTTTGAATGATTTGCCTTTAAGAAAAAAATTGACAGTAAAACGATTTTGTGATACCAATTAAATTTTGTGTTCTTGAAAGATTTTCTGAAATATTTAGTGAAAAATTGTTTAAGTAAGATAATTACTATTCCATAATTAAAGGAAAACAAACTGAGATAATCTTCTACCATGTAAGGAAATATTCAGCTGTTAACTTCCTCCCTCTCTTATATCATTCTCCATTCAAACAACTGTTGAACCTTAACTCTTCAAAGCACAGTGGTTACCTGTACGAACTAACAAAATTTTCACCTTTCAAGCATGGTGATTAGTAATGTAAACCACCTAGAAAGAAAAATGTTGCTTGAAATCTAGCGGAGAATGCTTACCTAATGAACATGTTTAGTTCCTGCAAGTTTACCATCAAGTAATTGAGTAAAACTCATTGTATTTTCGGAAAACAAACTAGGAAAATCATTGTCTATTGCAATTGCGATAAGATTTTCTTGACAGTTTCTATTTCTACAAATGTGACATTTTTTATATTAATCAATAAAGTATTATGAATCTAAATTACTTAGTTTAACTCAATTTAGTGTTCCTGTCATCATAAATTAGATTATTATTATGTTGTTGTTGGGTTTTTTTTTTTTGGGGGGGGAATGCTTTACAGCTTGTTGACATCGAAGTCATTAGAGCTCTAAAATTCTGTACAGGTAGGGAAAATGCAGTTACTAAGGAGAGCAATCATGACTCTCCCCGCGTGTGGGACTCGCTGAATGACTCAACCATACCCACTAAAAACCCTCCTCAATTACAATATATCAAAACATAACTCAAAACACTACAAAAAATGAAATATACCCTAGTCCTAATAACATCGGGATCGGAAAGAACAAGAGGTGACCAAGGTCAGGAAAGAGAAAGGAAGGAGCCTCACACAAGTGAGTGGAAGTAATGCCAGACTCAGCTCAGGGCCCTGCGTTTGCCAAACACGTACCTACTAGATGTAAGTCCCCTGGGGGAGATTGTATTAATAGGTGGTACCACCATGTACTAACCACCGAGTAAGTGGTCTATTGTACATGGTGGTCATCACAGTTAACCACCTTTTATGTCGTCATAAAATGAAAACTAATGACAAAATGAAAATTTTAACAAATTTTTCATTGATATATAGACAAAAACTATGGTTTGTAAAATGTATGTACTTCAAAGAATTAATTGCTCTTTTACCATATACTGAGACCACAACTTGCATTGAGACCAGTTTATTTATGTTGATCCTGTGTTACTTGGGTAAGGCTTTTGCATTTTATTTTACTGTCTCTACCTTTAGGTTTTAACCAACTTCTACATTGTATGGATTTCATTGTATTTATTGTTGTGTACATCTGAGGATGGGGAAAGCTCCCTGAAACATGTTAGTGCTACAATAAATTGTATTTCTTGAAATTGCAAATGATTATCTCAGTCTGTTTTCATTTAATTATGAATTACAAGATTCACAAGACATCAGCTGAAACCACAAATGTCTAAGTAATTTTATTGAATTGCAATGGCTCTTTCTAAAATTGCAAGGTCCCTGATAGATTATTTATGCCTCTATCTTTGTATCTTTCTGTCAATTAACTCTTTATCAAAATCACGGCTCTAATGATCTAAAGATTGGTAAGCCCCAATAATAATAATAATAATAATATCAGTAATTCATTTGTGCAATGCTGCATCATAATCCAAATTATTCATTTTCTATTAAAAGAAGTATTAACTTGTCTGAATGCAAAATTACCAAAATTTTAAAGGCCTTAGAAATTCATCTACCTCTCACTTTTCTTATCCACATCACAGAAACTCCTCCAATTATGGTAAAATCAAATTTGAGACAAATATTTGAAATATTTATTTTTGCATATAACTTGAATTGTATACAGCAGTTAGAGTCACTGCAACATTGATTCTAACATTTATGTGTTGAAAAGACAAACTAATGAACTTCTTTTTAAAAAAACCTTTTTAGTAGTGAAATTGTAATAACAGAAAAATTGGTTTCTTTACACGTACAATGAAATTGTGTTTTCTTATGGATAAATAAGATTCATAGAGTCAAAATTTTATATCCTGATCTTAATCCTCTAACTGCTTAATCCAGATTCAACAGTTTCATTTCTATTTTACAATCAGCTGCTTTTAGTTGACGTCTCCTGTGTTCTTAACTAAACAGAATTGCATTCTAATATTGCACATCCTATTATGCAAAAAATAAGTGTATGTTCAGTGTATTTTTAGTAACAATAACAAAATATAATTGAAATTCTAATCCCATTGAGTTAAAAAGGAACTTTCAAATTATGTTTTTTTTTAAATTTTAATGTATTTTAAATAAAAATAAATTGACTTTTCATTAATTAAAAAAAACAATTTTTAAGCTAAAAGAAAATGATTCCATTTTGGCAAAAAGTTTTAAATAAAAGAAAAAAATTTATTCACTTCAACATATTTTTCAATCATGATATCTCATTTTCAAGATACTACTTTAATTTGTTATAATTCAAAACTTTCAAATCTCCCACAAATTTTTGAGACTGACAATGACATTTCTTATTTTCTGTGAAACATTCATGTAACGTCTCTAAGAAGTACTTTGATCTAGATACTGCAAATAATTATACAGTATTTGACGGCAGGGGCCTCTTCAGCTAGCATTGAGTGTTTTCAACTTTTATGTACACTCAAAAACAAGAAATGCTTTAGGAGAAGAATAGGCTACAAAGCTCATATTTTTACATAAAGCACTTAACAAATAAATTTATATTTTACTTACAATTGTACTAATTATTAATTTGAGGATTAAAAAAATATATTAATAACCATTGACAGTTAAATTTGTTTATTTAATTATATCAATTTAATAAGCAAAAAATAAAAATCATTAAAATAAAAACAAAGAGCAAAATTTATGTTATATCAGCCCTACATTGTTTGTTTAAACTGACAATTTATATCTCATTGCATGGTGAAACAGCACCCCACAACTGTAATTCGTTAAGTTCATAAGCAAGAGGGTCTAATTTAAATGAAATCCATCAGCTTTTAAGTATTATTGTCATTTTAAATGAAGAGGACTTGAAGTGTAGTTAATAGTCTCATGCAGTGACATCTTGGGTAACATTAACATTAAATCCAAAGAAATGTAATGAATTAAAGAAAAAACAATGGAGATAAGTCGCAACTTACAGCAGACATCAAGGTTGTGGAGTGAAAATTTATTGAAAACAGCAACTTTTGTAGCGAATGGTCACTTACCACAAAAAGTAGATAGTGATAACTCATGAACATGTGAAAGCCATTGCTAATTTCCTAATAAACATTTTCCAATAATAATACCTTAATTTACTTTCCACAAGCAAGGGACCAAATCATTAATTGTAACCAATGTGTCCAAAGGAAAACTGTGCCCCAAGTTGGCAAAGAGCTACACAGGTAACAAAGAACAGTGGCGAGATAGAGTACAAATCAAAAAAAAAAATACTAAAATAATTTTAGGAGACAATGAAACAAATATATCAAAATAATTTTATCATTAAATGTGCAATCACAATGACATGATAAATGTTTATAAGAAATTTGATAGTTGATGAATTTACATTAGTATACTTATTAATAACGAGGATATAAAAATATTCAATGAAATGATTTTAACTTTTATATTCTTTCAATGCAATGAAAACTATCCTGACCAATACAGGTGCAATAGGTAACTTGACACTGACCTAAAGAGATTCAATACAGTGATATCTTGGGTAAAATTTAGAATGCAATTATACAGAATGATTCCTGAGCTTTAGGTTCTCTTTGGCATTACAAATACTGGTGAAATATGAATTCAAATCTATGTAGCCAACCACATACTCGTGTTGGTATTTTGGGTTCATAATAACTAAATTATTCATTATTTAACTTTAAAAAATGCTTCATACAACTCTATTATTTCTCAATAAAGCTTTGTGACTGGCATGTCATGAAAGGTTTGAAACACATTAAAACATGAAAATATGGGAAATTTCCAGACATGGAAATTGTGATTCTAATTGGAAGAAAGAGTCACAGTTAAAATAAATGCTCCATTCACTCATGTTTCCAAGAAAAATGAATTAATATGAAATTTTTTATGCCAAAAATGCAGTTGAAAACTTCATGTGACCTCACAGATGACAATAAACTAGTTTACTCTCCAGAAGCAAGCAAGGAACCATCCCAACAACTCTTTTCAAAGTACCCAAAATTATAAATATAAATGTAGGCTTCCGCGGTCTGAGTCAGTATGAACTCGTTTGTCTTGGGCAAACCACTTCTCACATAATTTCACAGCATATTTTTTTATGTAGTTCTGGCAACGATTTGAGTCATATACTTTCTTGTCAGCTCTTGTGCAATGTACGATACCTGCTTTTTTCACTGAAGAGATTTATTGGCCCCTTCAAACCCAATGCAGAGAGAGTTCAAGGACCCAAACATAGAATGATCCCCTTAACATGAAGTAGCAAATGAATGATGTATACCATTGTATATTTATACCAACAGAATTTTAGAAAAAATGCTATCTCAGAAGCAGAACGTGCGTCATCAGGTGGGTCATAAGACATGTATTCTTTTAATATAATATGGAGGGCTGACGACAACAAACTGAAGTGAATTTCAAATTCATCAGGTTAAATTCCATATAAACAGACGACACCATATAAGAGAGCCCATATTCAACATGAAAATAGCAGAAGAAATTAATTTATAAAACGACTAATATGTTAAAATCTTGTAATCTTTGTGGGTCCCACATTCAGTTTATAAAATTAAATTGTTCGCTGTGAAATACAACATGTTCAACATACTTGATTACCACTTCATTTGATATTGTGGCAGAACGTGATTTTTATTGAATAAAATGTTAAATAACTGATAAAATTGATACCTAGGTGCCTCGGCTAGCTCGATCTCAGGGTTCCACAATTTCTTAGGACTCGTATTTGTTTACTGAAGGGAAAGACCATACTGGGGTTCCACTACAGGAAAACGCTATTTTTACAAATTAAATTCATTAATTTTACTCCTCAAACACTACAACAATAACATGATCCCCATACATACCCCCAAAAAACACACGCCATTTCCTACTTTTTGCATTTCATGCCGACTTCGGCCTCAACATTACACAAGTTTTAGACAAATCAACATGTTTCTATGAACAGAACCAGAAAATTTTTCATTAACAAAGCACTGAATTTACATTAATTTACAACGTCCAAAATCACTAGGCGGAAACCTTTACCAGTAATTGGCCTCTTTCTCACAAAGTTCCAGTCCTCAGTTCTAGGCCTCCGGCGTTTACTACTTCCGTTTTCCTCTTCTCGCCTATGCGCATTACGACGTAGGTTGGACAATTCACAACCGTCGTAAGAAAATACCTGACTCGATGAGTGATCAACTTTACGGTGGAAAATAGAGGGTGCGTTGACCTTCCAGTCGCGCGAACCCTGCGCCAGCTCCACCCGTGGTGACCTCCGGCGTCCTCAGGTGTCCTCAGGCGTCACGCAGCTCGAACCCCAGGCGTCTAGACGATCGTGAACTCCGAAAGTTCATTCGATTTTACACCATTTCGGCTCACGAGCGATCTGGCTCGGCGCTCCCGACAAACTCTATGATTTGTGATGCCGCACTATTGTTTTTGAAAAACTGATGAGAAAATAATTCTCACAAAAAATCTGAGTGGGCTAAAATGCCGAGAATAATGCTCAGAAAAAATTATCTAAATGATCTGGCGAAAATTGCTCAAAATGGTCGAAAGAGCTGATCTGAAAATTGCTCAGATTGATCATGACGAAACTTGGTTGAAAACTGCTCAGAATGATCTCAAAAATAGTAAGAGAATGAGCTGAAAAATGATCTCCATAATAACACGAGAATATCTTAATAATAATAATGGGATGAAATAACCATTTTCCATGCCTTAAATGCCCTCATCCCTTCCTACGACTCCTCTGCCACCTCCAACATCCTAAAATTTTGAATTTACACGTGATCGAAAACTCCAATGACTTTCCTGTCCCCCTACTCGTGCCTAAGTTCCGACTGGGGATTTCGAGTATTGCGCCTTTCTTAATCCGCCAATCCCCGGGTCTATTTCAAAATATTGGCAACCGCTTTTTTCCCAACGTTTTTCTCAAAACAAGTTGCAACTTGTGCGGCTCGCCGGCGCGTTTCTTTGACGTTCTTAACTTTTATGACGTGGGTGGCTCGCCCACCCACACCCTTGTTTTGTCTGCGATTTCTATTGTGTGAACCTTTCGCGAACAAGACCCAGCTTGTCTTGGGTCCGTCGCTGCACCCTTGCCAGATGTGACTAGCCTCCTTCGTCGGTGACTGGGGGTGCGTAGTTCTCACGCATCGCTCCGTCGCTCATTCTCCGTATTTCATTCTTAATTTCGAATTTAATAGTGAAATTTATCAAATCTCACAATATATAATACGAATTGTAACTCACTGCCTCAATAGTGCTCAGAGGCAATGTACGTTAAATATATTGTCTTCTTGAATATCGGGTTACATTAAATAATTTTAATTTCCCACCTCCAGATTCTCAGGCTAGTTATTGGACAGGACACACGAGCGATATTATCTCGATCGATTTCGACAATCGGGACAATACCAGATGGCGTGGTGCTCAGTTGAGGCTTTCCAGTTACGCCAACTGCTGATACAGTCGTATACAGTCAACTTTACGAGCATTCCATTTATGAAAAAAGTTGACTATAGTCAACTTCGCTCAGGAGGAGAGTTGAGCGCAGTCAAAACAATCGATAGCATCACAATGACTCAAAAGAATCGCACTGGGCTGAGGATAAGGGTTGAGTCCAGTCAGAAGATTCGAATTAAAAAAATCGCCAAGTAATAAATTGTTTATAAAGCATTTCATTCGCGTTTCCGAGCGAATTTGACTATAGCCAAGAGTTGACTACAGTCAACTTTTCTGGTTGTGACTGGAAAGCCCTAAATATTGTCGTCGTGCATAGTTGTGATTATTTTGACATTTACGATGTAAACGAATGGGCACCATGCTGTAGTGTAATATAGACTCAGTGAACTTATTAGATTCCTTCACATAGTTATTTTGCTTTTGCAAAAAAGTTCCGGCTTATTCACAAAGGAACTAAGAGCTTTCTCGACCCGAGGCGGTCTTTATACGATACCCCCCCCCATATAAAACTAGTGGTACAAGACCATTGCACTAACTTTATCATATACGTTTCTCTGTCAGCAGAAAGAGAAAAAAATAGTGAAACGGTCATTTCTGGCGTGGTCCTCTATGTTTGTCTTCTAATGCTCTATTCATGCTCAAAGTCGCTAGATGCACGTATTACTGTCTTTTATTTGAAATTTGAAAGTAAAATAAATATTCAGAAAATTATTTCAAAAAAATAGCCACATATCAGTCTTATGAATATCGTAAAAGTGTTATGTAAATGTAATTTCGTTGTAGACAGAAGTTGATGTATTTTCGTATCTCCCGGGCGTTTGCTGTCCTCTTAAGTATTTTATCATTATCATATCATTCATTTCAGTTTACGAAAAGTGTATTCTACGTCTGCTTGGTCCATTTATACTGCTAAATATTATTCAAGTTTCTTGAAACAGTAAACCAATGTGTAAGTGTAACAGACAGAAATTATTTTACTACGTCTACACCAAACTCTCAAGCGAAATACCACCAATGCGGATGTAATGCATACTAAATGTACTTTACGTACCGAATTTAAGCAAAATCGTTGGAGCCCTTTTTGAGAAACATTCGAAAGAGTACTTTGACCTTCATGTAAAGTACCCTTTATTTCAAAGTTCTAAAAAATTAACGCACGTGCATCCGACAACAAATAAATTCTACCGTAAATAGGAAATGCGAATTAAATTGATTCATCCATTTACTCAAAATCGCTGCGCACAGACGGACGGACGTTATGCCAAAAACAAGTTTTTCAGAATCAGGGGTCGCCAAAACGAATATTTCCGTCGAAATCTCGCTTTCGATTTTTTTTTCACGATTACAAAACTTTCTATATACTACGTATATGAGAAAGGAAAAATTGGCTACACGAGAGAGAAAAATTCTGAATGATTGTGCATAGTAATTTTTAAGATTACAGAAAATATATCTGATAGTTACAACATTGCACGTATTTTACATATATCCTTTTGCTTTTAAAGAGGTTGTTCTTTCTTGCTTTGATTGAGCTAAATTTGTTGATCACGCCATCAAAATCTTATGTTGCAGCAGCTTTTATTTTCAATCGACAAAATGGACAAACTATTTAATCTTTGGTCGCTCATATCTCGATAGCAAGTAATTTTTGATCAGTTTCAAAATTCAAACACTTTCATCGCAAAAAGCCACTGGCACACATACTGTCAGTAAGTACAGAAAAAGTAGGCAGAAGTTTGATTCAGTAATGTCCCACGTAATTATGAACTGGGACTGGACAATAAAGGATACTTTGTTGTCCATGACGCGGCTGCTTCAGCTGTCGTATCAGTCGCTCGAACATGTCCCTTTAACCTTTTGACTTCATGCAATATCTGTTGTTCAAGAATCTGTTGTTCAAGAATCTGTTGTTCATTAAAATAGTTGTACACCACGTTCAATTTCTGCACAGCAGGTGGAATTTCTGCCTCTACGGTGTTCATGAGAAACTTCGAGTACTTGGAAAGTACTAAATTTTTTTTTTCATTGCTCTTGTGCGTTCTCGCATTTCTGGAACAAAATGATCCAAACACTCGTACATCGACCTTCAAAGTTCCTCCTGCATAGTCAAATTGGAATCTGTTTTAGCTGTTCTCATCAAATCGTCCGTCCTCGACAAGATAGAGTAGCAAGAGTGATTTCTTTATTTAGTAAATAAATTTGAGCAGTGTCAACTTTCACAAAAATCATGTACCAGAATTCCAAGAAACACAATGTGAAGTTACACATGGGAGGGAGCCTGCTGAAAACCGAGTATCTAAATATTGTAAGATTTGATTAATTCCAAATTAATAATCACTTTTATTAGGCTATTTTCGATTTAAATGCATTTTTAAGCGAAATATTTCCGTGGCCGTTACGAGCTAAGTCGTGGGGGACGAGGGAAAGTTCTCAGCCGTTGGGATGGGCACGAAGCTTCCTCGTTCCACGAACCAAATTTAAACAAGCGTGAGAAGGGAGCGAAGTACAACGTATTTGTTTTGAGAAAAAAACGCGTACACCGAAAGTAGAGTTCATGGGAGACGATACTAGTAGCAACGGAAATTTACTAAAGGTTTTTAAAAGGAAAAGAGGTCACGTCAGTTAGCAAGTTCGAACCCGCAGCGGCTAGGTGCGAGCGAGGCAGATGGAGGAGAAAGGTTTTATGGTTTAAAGGGTCTACAAAGGCTGCGTGGTGTGAGAGGGTACTCCCTTAGTTTGAGCAGCGGTCAGCGGCGTACGAGCGGTCGGCCGTAACACCAGATTGTGGGAACTGGAAATTTTAAAAGGAAGAGTTCAGCCGTTGAAATTAGAAAGAGGGATAAATTTAGCGTCTTTGTTGTAAAAAAAAACGCCTGGTGAAGACCGCTCAAAAACGGTTGAGGACGCCGTTGAGCGTGGAAATGTTCGAAAATGCAGTTCGTGGATTGGTCTGGCGCGTGCGTTCTCAAGTCAAAATTAACCTATGACAGTAACTTCGTGAGGACGGGATTTTGAGTTTATTGGAAGAGTAAGTCATATGATTTTTGAAAACGTCGATCACGTGAGTGACAGACGGGCAGAATGGGAGCAAAGCTCATTTATACGAGCGCAGAAACGAACTTCGGACATTATAGATTTGAACATTCACATTCATTCGGAGAGTAAGATTATTTCTTAGATTCATTCGGAGAGTGAGATTCACATTCGGTGATGCTTCTCGCGAAGTCATTCTCTCGCTAACGTTCTAGTGAACATTCGATTTTGATTTCTGAGACATTCGTTCGGAAAGCGAGTCGTGATATTTGTTCCAATTTCGGAACTTAGTGCACTTTTACAATGACACTTTTCGAAGATTTTTTTTTCGAGTAAACTTTGAGAACTTTTGACCATTTGGTCTCAACATTCAGCTCAGGTTGCCACCGGGTGGTAGCGTGAAGCTTATTAAGCTCGTAGAAGTTAATGGGACTTTCTCCGGTCGGAAATTATCGAAACTGCTGGATCCGGTGACGCGCAACACAGTTCGTGGAAATGACGAAACGCTGGAATTCTGAGAATGGACTCGAATTCCTGGAGGGAACGCCGTACGCCAGGACGTCAACTAGGGGCGTGAATGACCAGCTGTGATGCCGCCTGGAGCTTGGCACCTTTTTCCACAACAGACACTGATTTGCCATGTGATTCGAGGTATTCTCAAGGTCGGCTGCATCCGCCTATAACTTTTATGCGGCAAGCGAGAAGAGACAGTGCTTCGAAGAGTAACGAAAGCCCACGCTCAGAACTCTTGAAAACAGTGCTAATTAAACAAATTGGGCATTAAAAGATGAACGGTATCAATTATCTTGTACTTCGTAAAATTCAAATGGTATTTGTTGATTTTAAAAATGATGTAACACTAAATTAAGGGTTTGTTTTGTAAAGAGATGTAATTATTTGGTAATTGAGAAAATGACGTGTGATTTTTGGGGGCTGTGTGCATGCAATTCAATTTAATGTGTTTTGGGCAATTAAAATATTAAGTCAATTTATTTCATGCGTTTTCCTCGTCTTAAGGAACCCCAGTATGTGTTTTCATTTATTTAAATAATTGAGAACCCATTTACTTAATTAGTTGGAACGAGTTAGCCGAGGCAATTAAAATTTTCAGGTGTGTGAGCCACTACGCTTTTTATGACTTATTTCAATTCTATTACAATTGGCGCCCTGCGCGAGATTCGCTCGCTCATTTAAGCATCCTTTAACCAATTGTAATTTCATCCCCATCCTGGCCCAGATTTTTCTCCGTTTTTCCTTCGGGTAGAGGCGGATTTCTTATACAGGTTCTCTAGGCTTTGTCTAGGGGCGTGTTTATTGTAACAATAAATCGTGAATTTAGTGTTTTTTCAACTCTTATGATTTTTAAACACTATACTCAGAATAATCTATAGTTCGATAATAACTTGTACATGTAAATTTACAAACATATTTGCGTTAAATTACAAACATATTGACATAATATATGTATTATAACTCACAGCTAACTTTTTAACTTATCTATGAACTTTTGCTGAAATATTTGAATCCGCCTCTGCCTTAGGGCCCTTGATCGGAATTGATGGGATGGTCCCTTGCTTGCTTCCGGAGAGTAAATTAGTTTATTGTCCTCCACGTGGTCATACGCAGTCTGTACTGTTTTTTGACAATAAATTTATTATTATAAATTTATTATCATTACAACTGACGCCGTAACGCAGGGATTGCCTTCTTAAGAAGAAGCGATAAGTGAATCACACAACGCAAAGAAATAAGTTGATTTAGTTGCAAGAGTGTAATTTGTGTTTAATATTAGAAAAGTGATTAACATAAGATGACATTAGTAGAAATCTATGTGGGAAATGGAGGAGTCCGAGAAAGTATCCATCAGTTTTTCTTCAAGATTACCTTAAGTTATATCAACTACTGCTTTTCCATTCATAGGAAAAAAGGAAAGACTCACGTACTTCTACAACCTATCCCTTGATATGAATATACCTTATTATTTTACTTATTTGACCTGTACTGTTATTATCTGGGGTATCCATTATACTCCGCTTTATACATACATGCCATTATACTTCGCTTTTTTACGTCTGAAATAATGTTCTGCCCAACATGGTCTCCTAAAATGTTTGTGAACTCATTCTGAATTTCTTCTGTTAAGTAAGAAGGTACTCTTTCATGACCGCCAGCTGATTTTTCCAAATTCAATGTTTACAATACGCGATAATATTCGGCCAACCCCAAGAACCATTCATCTTAACTAACCCCAAGAAGTTTTCTCGATTTTATTTTTCAAAAACATCTGAGACCCCAGAAAATAAGATTTTGATTGGCCAAAAAAGAGTATCCAATAATCAATGTAAAATATCACGCCATTTTTTCACCACACGATTAACGACACTTTGAGTAGTTTTGTCAGTAGTTTCTTCTTTTCAGTAGTTTTCGATATCTCCTAATTAAACAAGTGTTCACAGGAGGATTCGTGTTCTGCAATTTTCGGATTCAATTTCCACCTCTGATCGAAACCTACAGCGAATTTTTGTCGAAATCATTAGTGGTCGCGAAGACTCGGCAGCAAAAGTAATATTACTTGTTTTCTGATGTTGAGTAAACCATCAATTTTCTTAGGACTTTCATTCCATCTGGTAAAGTTGAATAAAACCATGCTGACGCCAAGCTACGATGTACCCCTCTACTAGATTCTACAGATATTTCAACTGCCAGAAAGGGTCCTTTCTTGTGTTGAAACCTGACACGGCTCTGTTGGATTATCTTCAATCGGATGGAATCTGGCATTGGGCAAGTTACTATATCACTTGAAAATACATAAATGCCTCCATAAGTTGCTTCCGTTCTGCGCTGAAGGGACCCATGCGCCATTTTATCTTCTTCCTTTTGTTCAGTAGGAGCTAATAACCCAAATAGTATTTTGATGTAACCATAAGTTTAAAGGGAAGTTTATTGATGGAAAAAATGATAACACGCCAACTATTCTGTCATAATGTTTGACGCTATTTATCATAAAATTGTACAATGTTGTTCAAAAGAGCGCGTAATACGAAATATTCAAAATATATAAAAATATAAGTTGTACAAAAAGTGACAAACATACGAGCCCTGGTCATCAAGGCCCAGGCGGATGCCCCTGCACCCCCCCCCCCCCCCCNTATGGATTCATATGTTTACGACAACCTCAGAAAACGATGTACTTCAAACATGTAGCTAATTGAGGTTATAGAACAAGACACAATGAATATTCATTTGAAAAGTTATTTTATAGCACGTTGGAACCCGGGAAAAACAAATTGCAAGAGCTGCAAGCCACTGACGGTAAACTGAAATACTGTCATAAATATTTTTTATTGTATGTAAATGTGTTTAATAAAAATTACTAATTGTTCAATATTTTTTATAGATATTTCATCCAATAGTTTTAGATTTCCTAACCTATCTAACAGTATGGAACAGTGAACAACTGTGTCGCCAAGAAAGCATATATTTATATTCTCCCCAGCCCATCGACAGTGTTTAATATACAAATAATACGTTGAAGGTTATTAGTCTTGTTAGTATTCAAGAATAGGTTGTATCACAAGTTGGCAAACAGAACTAATGATTGGTACTAGCTGACGTTTCGAAACATTTATTGCTCCATATACATATATGCACAAACCAGTCAGTCGCCAACTGCAGATCAATTTGCTTGTATGTTTGTTTTTATCGTTCAAGAATTACTTTTTAAGGTAAGTTTAACAACTCATTTACTTGAAATTGGAAGATTTAGATTATTGCTATTAATTTAATGAAAAGTTACTTTGATAAACAGGGCTACGGTGTGGATTCTGAATCTGTTCAGCGAAGTAGTAAAGGTAGTAAATTCCAACCACATACTCGGCTCAATATAAAAATGTCTTTAATTTATACTGGGCTGACTTAGCACTAATAAAATGAACAAATGATTGAATAAACAAGTCTTTAGTGACTGTACTTCAGGTTCTCTTTGAAATCCCAAATCTTAAAAGATTTTAAACTCGGCAAAAGGAGCACAGTTTTGGCATAAGAAAATCCGGAACAAAAGGGAACACAATTGGGAGAAATTAAATTGTAACTACAGAACATTAAGGAAACTACAAAAAAATTATATAATATTTTTATTATATTTTGGCTAATGAAGTTAAGAATTTCAGAAGAAAATAAAATACTTCAATAATCCATTTATCCATTGCCGGTCACCAAGCCATCAGATTAGACTAAAAGGTCTAATGATATACACACATTCAATGAACGTATTGACACAAGGATAATCATTAAGTGATGATAATACTTTTTACAGGGATTTCCAATAATACAACTTGATTCAAAAGATAAATTCCTACGATGTAATTGAAATTCATAGACGCAGGGTCAAAGGGAGTTCTTAGCACCAATACAACAAATGATTACGTAATGACAATGCCACTGACAATGTATACTAGTCTTTCGCACCATTAGTATTACTACGAATTATTCATAGTTCTCATGAACAATGAAAAGATGAAAACATATGCTTTTTGTGTATGAGAACGTATTTTATTTATTGAATTCTAAAGATTATACAAAATAAGTTGCATAAAAATAAAATAGATAATTCTACCAACCTCCAACAAAAGCATCTCCAGCACCATTTGTGTCTACCACCCTTTCCGGTGGTAACTGGGTTACAGGAAATTCACTAACAATTCCATCTGGAATTGAAAAACAAATACTTAATTTGAACCAAATCCAAAACTACTGTCAATTCAAACAATTAATGGTTATAACAGCAAATCACACAACAGATACCATAACGTATACTTTGTAAATGTTCATTATATTTCTTAACGGAATGATATTTTGGGAACAAGCTCTCAAAACTTTTTTTTTTGCTTAAATTACAAACATATTGACATTCTATTAGTATTATAACTCGCAGCCAACTTTTTATCTTATCTAGGAACTTTTGCTGAAATTTTTGAATTCGCCTCTGCCTTAGGGCCCTTGATCGGAATTGATGGGATGGTCCCTTGCTTGCTTCCGGAGAGTAAATTAGTTTTTTTTCCTCCACGTGGTCATACGCAGTTTGTACTGTTTTTTGACAATAAATTTATTTATCGAAACAAAAGAAACCTTTAGATTACAGGAATAAATGAACAACAATTACCACTAGTAACTATTCTTTTTTTTGTGGGGCTTTAAGGGCTCGTCAACAGCAAGGTCATTAGAGCTCATGTAGGTGGGATAAAATGCAGTTTCGCACCATAGAGAAGAGTCGCAGTGACTCTTCCCCGTGTGTGGGACTCGCCGAATATCTCGACCATACCCACTAAAAAACCCTCTTGAAATCAACATATATCCAAACACAAAGATAAAAGAAAAGAAAACAGAATACCAATACATTATATCATTTTTAAAAATCCTAAAGGTAATATTTTCTAATTACAGAAATGAAAGAAAAGACAGGAAAAAGGAATCCAAAATTAAACCCTACCGAGAACTTGTGGGAGGAGCCCCGATCTATTCATAAAATTCAATAGTTTATTAACATTAACAGTTTCATTTCAGAAAATAGTTGGTAAATTTGCAGCCAGACCAAATTGTCTCCGTATAGTCAAGTATCTTCTACAATCAGTTAATACGTGACGCACTGTCAGAGAAGAGCTACACTCCTCACAAACAGGTTCATCATCAAATAGTAAGAGATACCGATGAGTGAGAGGACAATTTCCTATGCGCAGGCGGGTCAGTAGGACCTCGTCGCGCCCGGCTGGCATACAGGAACTGCTCCATGACTTGACAGAGGAGTTGATAGACTTAACAGAGGAGCTTATTCCTTTCAACAGCTAACCACTCATTGTTCCATTCACTCGGAATCCTCATCTTGATGGAATTTTAGACATCTCGTTTTGGAATCGTGAAGAAATCCACGCGATTCTTGAGGCACGCAGACTTTGCGGAAACGTCTGCTTCCTCATTTCCTCTGATTCCCACGTGTCCGGGAATCCAGCAAAACATTATGTTCTTGCCAGCACTTTGGAGTGAGAAAAGCACATCCTGGACGTTCTGGATCAGCTTATCAGCTGGATACATAGTCTGGATTGCTTGAAGGGCATTTAGAGAATCAGAACAAATGAGGAAATGTGATCCGCGGAAGCACTTTGTTGATCGCAATGCTCTCCATATGGCGTAACACTCAGCAGTGTAAACGCTGCACAGGTCGCCTAGACGGCAGCCACAGGTCTCACGGGGAAAGACCACGAAACAGCCGACACCATGAGTCTGCTTCGACCCGTAATCACAGGGATATGGACCCAGTGTTCGTCGAGGATTAGGTGAAAGTATACCCTCAACATCTGAGCTGGAGTGTTGTTCTTGTCATGATGCAAAATATCGAAATTAATCTTCGGCTTGTGCAAAGTCCAAGGAGGAGTCTTACTGAAACCTTGATTTAAGACAAATTCAACAGTCCACACTCACCCTCATACAAGCAAAACATATTCATCGAGCTACAGATAAATCTATACTCACCTCTCAAAAAATCTGGAGTGTGCCCCACTCAACTTTCCCATTATAATTCAGAACAAAAAGATCTAAGCACTAAGCAACCTACATTAGCATAAAAAGTAAACAAATAACAATATAAATTGTACAATAATTATCAAACGTGAAGACATAAATAAAAGATCAGTTAAAATAAATTTATTCTAAAATAGGCGCATACAAGATACAGCGAAATTGTTTTTACACAAATATGAGGTATCTTGAAACCGATGCAACGTGCGGCAATGCGGGTTAGCAATCTGTACGCCGAATGAACAGAACAATCAAAATGCTTCTAGTCATATTTTCAAAATTTTGAATTTTAAGAAACCGGAAAAGGAGGGCGGTGTGTAAATTAAGTCAGCATGTGCAGTCCAGAAATAGGCTTCTATTCCCAATTCATTCGAAGTCAAATCTAAAGTTTGGTTTCGATGCATTAATTCCTCCGTAAGTTATCGAGGAAACAAAATTCTTAACGTACATACACACACACATATGTACTCCCTCCCGTGAGACACCACCTTGACGTAGCACTGTCTGTGCGGGTGGTGACAGCTTGCGTCTTCTGATGATGCTGGACGCTATGTCGGCGGCAGTTGCATCATTTTACTAGGCGTGGCTAGGCGAAATAGGTGATGTTGTAACTGAAGGTCTCCCATACCGAACACGTTGTGTCCTGTAACGACCTGTCTAGTCTCATACTCTACTCGCTTCTTCAACCAATCTCCTCAGGGGCTCTCACCTTGAGAGTTGGTGGGTAGCAAACATGGGGTTCTGAGCTGCATCTGCATCTGTCGGTACCGAAGTCTCATGTAGGAGGCAAGGAGTAGAGCCCTTCTAAGGGTCCCAAAAGTGCAATCAGAGACGCTGAAAGTTCAAAAACTGATTCATTGGCAGTAGCAGTCCGTGCGCGTGTCACCCCTCTGTGAGGAGTCTCAGAATTGGAGCCAAATCCAGTCGCACTATCAACAGTCGGAGAAACAACCAAGCACGAAGAGCAAAGTTCGCTTACCAAACCAACGAACAGCGCTTGTCATTAGGACAAACGATTCGTAGTCACACGCTAAAATTCTACAAGTTATGAAGGGTGACTCAATTCTGCAAGAGATTGCAGAGAGCACGAAGAAGATTAAGAGGATGGCAGCTGGAGAACGGAAGCTGAAAATGCATGGTGCTGCATCGCAGAAAATACAGCAGTTGGAAGTTTCAGTTGAAAAAGTTATTGGCGAGGCAGTGGAAGTAAGATCTCCAGTGAATGAGACCTCACTAGAAATAAAAGACCTGGATGAGCTGACAACAAAGAAAGAAGTTCTTGCAGCGCTTGAGCAACACCTGGAGACATCTGTTTTGTCACCTGCTGCAATTCAGTCGATACGTGCTGCGTACGTGGGCACAGACCGCCGTGGTACGCCTTCCTGTCGACCTAGTCAGAAGACAGCTATCCGGATCGGTTGGGTTACCTGTTGAATCTGTGAGAAGCGGTTTGTCGTGAGTGTCACATAGCTAAGAACTGTATTGGAAAGGGCAGGTCAAAGCAATGCTATAAATGTGGAGAGCAGGGACATTTGAGCACGGCGTTCTCTGCACGTCCATCCTCCGTTCACTACAAGGGGAATGAAAATAGCGACCTTCTGTCCGGCAGCAGTACGAGTCCAGAGTTCCAAAAGGCATTCCAGTGTTCGTTCAAGAAACGAAAATGAGAAAAGTCCGGCTTAATATAAACCATTGTGAGGCTGCGTAAGATCTGTTGTGGCAAACCATGCGGGAGTTCGACTTAGATGTCGCAGTTCTGTCAGAGCAATACAAAGATCCGATAAGTGGTTTACGAGTGTCCGAATTATTTGGTCCGGCGGCTCTGTGCATATGGTAAATACTCGTTACAGCCCTAAATTTGGATTTATTTGTACTAAAATAAATAACATCTTTATTTATTGCTATTTTGACGCACCCAGCTTGCACCCTAGAGTATGAGGTGCTGGTGGAGCGACTTGTCAGTGCTAAAGGGAGACATCTTGTGATTATCGCGGGTGATTTCAATGCCTGGGTTACTTTATGGGACAGCCGGCACACGAATCAAAGGGGTTACTCTGCTTGACTCGTTAGTCCCTCTAGATATTGAATTACTTAACGACGGCATTGCTGTCACATTTACCAAAGATGGTAAGAGCTCAATCATCGTCCTTACATTCAAGCAGAAAAAGGGCCACAACCTGGTAAGTGAGCGACATCTATAACGATTTTTTCAGTTTATTGTTCATTGTCACGTGTGCATCGAAAGGTATTACAAGACATCTTTATAATTCTTAAAACTATTAGTTACTGCTTGATTCTTTAATGTTCTTCACTCTAAACTGTTTCTTCACTCTATCTCCGTTCTTTTATTCTTCCGTCTTCCTTCACTCTTCCACTCAACTCATAGCGACCATCAGGCCATCCTTATCGCTGTTAACCATTGGCAGCCCAGGAAGTCTCAGAGTAGTTGCAGGAGAGCAAAGTACAAGGGCAACACATTCAATAGGGATACCTTCATTCATTTTTTTCATTTATCACCAAGAGGTTTCCTTGTATTCAACAATAGTCATTACAAGGATCTATTTTAATACATATTTTGGGTTATTTAATCTGTAAATGTGTCACAAAGTTCCTACCTGTATTACAAATTCATGAAAGACAACAAATTTATCTTTACTGTTGAATATACGTTCCCTATTTCTTAAATTTAACACAGCAATTTTCTAGTAACTTTTCAAGAATTGTGCCCTTTGCGCTCCATATAGCTCACAATCCCATAATATGTGGGCAGCAGTTACCTCACCTTTTTTGGCATACGCAATTCTCATTATCAAAATTCCTATTCTTTGGAAATAAGTTCTAACATTTCCATGTCCTGGTATCAACTATAAATATATGCTAGTCTGGAACCATTTTGTTTTTCTATCAAGATGAACATTTTTAATATACGCATATGCCTCTCTGCCCTCAAACGAATTAGTCCAGAGTATCTGCCAAGCGTTCATTAAAGCTGATGTTATTTGGCTTCTCGCATTGTCTTCTTTATTAAATTCCTGCCCATCAATGTTTATTATTCCTATCATCTCCAATAATTTTCGAAACATTACCTTTCGTAGATGTAAGTCGATAGACATCATCCCAGTTACAATCTGTAATTCATCGGTGGAAACCGTACGGTAACACCCACTTAACCGCAACAAGCATAATACGTTTGTGAACCGTTTTTCTACGTAGTCATACAACACGATGATCCCACATAGTACTTCCATTACACATTATTGGTCGTATCGAGCCTGTGTATAAAACTATTCGTTGGAGAGCGTAGTGTTAAAGAAATGACATTAACTTGAGCGGTAGTTAGGCAGTCAAGATATGCGAAAACGAATCAGGCGTATCGATTCCCCACGGCAGATTTGCGCAGCCACCGTAATATAAAATCGGCAGGGTCAACCGTAAAAGTTAATATAATTTTATTACTCAGTACATCCCCAGGACCGTTGGCGAGAGGTCGGCAGGGTGGCGATGGACTGACTGGCGGCAGACGCCACCTTTCGACGGAAAATGGGATTACGTCCTACGGAAGTCCACGCAAGGCAGGATCAGGGGATACGGAAGTCAGCGGCGGAGACGGCAGGGAGCCGTAGGGCACAGGCAGCGTGCAGAAAGTGTGTTCGTCGCTAGGACGTCTAATTCCGCGTGGTCAATTTCCTGTCACACATTCATTCTTGGTGTTAGTTAATCCATTTCGTAACACGTAGTAAACCCTTTTCAGTTTTTTCTTTCACGTAATCAAAATGTTGGTTGAACAGTATCCTTTCATCGATATGTGCACCTAAAAATTTTGTGTACCTCACTGTTTTTAACTTACATTCATCAATTCGTATTAGTCTTTCTTCCATCACTAGTTGATCCTCCATACCTTCATTTCATTATGGATCACGAGATGGAACTAACCGGATAAGCGAAGAACGGGACACAACTCATGTCGTTCATCAATACCAGCGGCGTGTCAATGCCAAAATGAAAGACGAGCTCTCGGAGACCTCAGGTTCACTGGTGGAACGATAGGATTGAAGAACTCAGTAATATATGTCATTCCTTTAGACAGTTGCAACGAGTAAGGAGTAAGCCAAATAACAATATTCTCTTCTCAAGAGTACAGACAGGTCCGGAGAGGGCTGGAATTGGCGATTAAAGCAAGCAAGAGGCAACAATGGAAAGAGTTATGCCAAATTGTGGACAGCGATCTTTGGGGAAGGCCGTAGGAGATCGTCATGGCGAAACTGAAGAAATCCCCAAGTTGTGCCAAACTGCCCTAAACTACTGAAAAAATTGTTAGAATTCTGTTCCCGCAGCAGCAGGAGACCAACCTAGCTGTCAATGAAACCGTCTCTGAAAAATCCACACCTACTATCACACTCAATAAGCTACAGCTGACTTATAGTAAAGTGTAGGATAGAAAATTCCAAGCGTTGGATGGCATCCTTAATGCTGTCTTCAAGGTAAAAATTAACAAGCACCTTCAAGAATTTTTGCAGGTATACAATGGTTGTCTGCGCGAAGGTATATTCCCCCTTGGAATGTATATTGGAAGCGAAAACTGGTACTCCTTTCAAAGGGTAAGAGATTATTGAACGATTCATCCTGCAGTCGCCCTATATGCTTGCTAGATACAGCTGGTTAAGTGTTGGAAAGGATTATTTTTAATACACTGGAACAATTCACGGAGGGGTAAACTGCTTGGCGGACAATCAGAATGGATTAAGAAAGTCTCGTTCAACAGTAGACGCCTTCACGAGAGTAGTTAACATGGCTCCGAATGCATCTAAGGCAAGAGAGGAAATGGGAAATAGTATTATTGTGCCATCGTAACTCTGGACGTTAAGAACGCTTTCAACTCGGCAAGATGGAGCTGCATAATGCATGCGCTGAAGGTCATGGGGATCCCATCGAGTCACTGGGAATAACTTCCGAAACAGGCTTCTCGTATACGATACAAAGGAAGAGTCAAGAACGTACTGAGTCGCTGGTGGTGTACCACAGAGATCGGTGCATGACCCTATCCTGCGGAACATAATGTCCAATGCCATTCTCAGACTAACTCTGCCTAGTGCGAAAGTAATTGGTTTCGCGGATGACGTTGCAGTGGTCGTCGTAGCCAAGCTCCTGGAGGATGTCTGTTGCAATTATTCGTGGATGGCTTTCCACTGTTGGCCTAACACTAGTGGATCATAAGACGAAAGTGGTATTCGTCAGTAGTCGAAACGACAGCGCTTAGGACTATGGGTAGACGCACTTGTGTGATTAAGCTCCTGCTATGAAGTAACAAATAAGTATTAATTCGTGATTCAGAACATTAAGCGCATGCTAGTGAACACTTGAACAAAAAAAAGGACGTAGGTGAAACTGCAGTGAAAAACGGTCAATATGGGCCAAAATACAGTATGGATGTACAGTTGCAGTGAAATGGTGGACATACCCAGACAGCACCGAATGTCCATTGGACGTCCATTTTATGTCCACTACATCTCAAACACATCCGTGAATTTCATGGATGTCATATGGACGTCCAGCACCGTACATCGGGAAAAAGTCCCCCAACGGATATCCAATGGATATTCGATGGCGGATGTCCTACAGATTATTCAATAATAAGATGCAACCTGTTTATAATAAACGAGAACAATCGATTAAGAAAATTAATTTTAAAGGTTTGTGACGACCAGGAAAGTAGTAATTTTGAATGTAGAGGAATGGGACTCTCGGTATTTCTTAATTAGTCGACACTTTATCGTTCTACAGAAGGTCGGAATCTTTGTTTATTTTTAAATGCCTTCATTGTTGACATTTTAGGGTGTGTAAAACCCTGTTGCTTTTCGGGTCACTTACTGATTTTTTAAATTTGGTAAAAAAGAGAATGAAGTACAAACTAAGAATGATAAAATGTTTTCTACTTAAGGAAAATGTTATGTAATTTGGATTATTAATTCTTATCACGTACTACATATCTTAATTTAGAAATGGAAAATTTTAAAAAAGGTAAGAGCATGTTGTAATGAATAATGGTTAATATATTTTTATAAATAATGCAAGAACCTTAATTTAAAATTTAACAAAAACAAAAAAACTTGTTAATAACTGCACTTAACCGAGTACGGGCGAGACCTTTTCGGGGGCTGCTCTTGGAGAAAGGATGGTTGTGGGCCAATAATAAGTTACAGAGTAAGGGTGTACCTTCGCTTGAGCCAGCGCGAAGACATGATTCAAAGTTTATGGCAGGCAGCTGCAAGTATTTTCGTAAAAGGTTTTATTAGCGATTCTGGAAAAGGAACAGTTTCGAAACAAGATGATAGAAAGCGGCCAGGAATATTAAAAAATAAGTAATTGATAGGTGGTGACAAGTTAAAAGTCCAAAGGGGCTGCGTTTGTAAAAAAAAGGAACTGAAGGATAGTCATAGAACCCTCGGCTAGAAGATTTTCATTAGCAGAGCTGTGTATCGACATGGGTTCTTAATTGTGAAAAGGGACGTAGCAGAACGAGGTCTGTTTATTGTGCCGGGAAACACGTGTTCATACAATACAAGACGAGTGATTCCGAGGAGAGGAAACACTTAGGGAATGACGAAGAAGGGGCGGAGGTTGACTGCCGGGTCGCGTGGCAAGTGTGTAAACAATAAAAGACGAGTGACATTGGCTAGAGTAAGAGGGAACGTCTCGCATAAGAAGATTTGGGGTTCGAAATGGAAATAAAAGTGAGTTAAATTTGACAGACGCGTTAAAAATAGTATTATTGTCATAGCGCAGGGGGGTGGTATTTTCCTTAATAAAAATAAATATTGCCTTATAGAAAGAATAGGGTTGCGAATCTGTGAAATGTTAAGGTGTCTGGTATGGAAAAATACCAGAGTTCGGTGCAGAGTAGTGTTAGTATTAAGAAACATCGCTATTGGTGAGAATTGAAAATACGTCATTACAAGTTAAGCCAATCAGAGGCGAGTCACGTGAAAAGAAAATTGATAAATCATTGGCTAGAGAGAACAACATACATCAGAGGGGTTTATCTTTGCAATTTTTCGCCCACGAAGGGATATGGCTATTTATGACGAGTAGCGACGCTCCAAATCATATCATATATAATACTCTTGTCACTTAGAGCATCAGAATCTCGTTAGCATCATTGTATTCGGAGATTATTACATCAGACAATATCCGTTCTGATCATGATACTCTCAGACTTATTATTTTGATCATATTATTCTGCTTATGTCTTCATTATCATACCTGACTGATTATATCAGTGAGAGCGCTGTTAGATGACACATCATAAAATTCTGGTGATCATTCTATTTGACATTATTTTTATTTAAGCAGTTTGATCATTGTAAGTATTCGGTTTATCAGCATGCAACAAACTATTTAAACTTGAGTTCAATGCAATCTTTCCGAATTTTATTGGTTCTGCGCGAGCAGCGTATACATCGCTTAAAAGTATTCATTATGTGAGTTATGAACTATTTGGCTTAGCGATCAATGGCAGTGAACAGTACGAGAGCCATTTCTCCGTAACATATACGTCAAGTTGTGCTGGGCGATGGTGTTAACTACGTCTCGCACTCCACGCTGAGATCTACTTTGTGGGAGCAGCTGTTGGCGTAAGGACGGTAACTCGGGACTGGTGTGAATGGACGTAAGATGCGGAAGGGAACGGCGCGCGATAATGAATGTGCGTAGAGGGTTTTGTAGTTGGTTACGCTTTCATATGAAAAGGTAACTGCATGACGTGCGAAGTACGGGACATTGCTTGCGTCAGTAAAATACCAGTGAGTCATGTTGAAGTGCGCCTGATATTGGCAAAGACTTGTGGCACAGTAATATTTATTATTGTTCATATTAAAATATAAAGCCTCCAATGCAATTTATGCCAATAACCTAAAAGACTTCAGTATGGTCACTAATTTGAACAGTTCGTGAACTGGCTTTATTCGCCTGAAGTGATCAATGGAACAGATGTATGGTGTATTCTTGTGTAGCTATTAAGATTGTGTATTTTGGGGGATATTTTGAAATGGGAGTGTATAAGTATTATATTGAAGGGAGTGTTCTGAGGATAATAAGAAGTGTAATTTACATATCAATAATTAATTAAACCAAATTTATTGTGTTGTTTCCTTTACGAAGGGTTTATGTATACTTCACAAAAATAAAATTGGCCGAAACCCGACCTTTCTTTTTCTGTATCATTTTTTTCTGGGGAATCTTGAGTATTTCAGCATAAGTTGGCCAAGTGGGCTAGGTAAGTGGTACTGTTATAATTTATTTATCATTTTCAAGACCCCCATATATTTCTTGTTACAATTGACGTCGCAACGTGAAACCTTGCATTATTTAACCCTTAGTGACTCTAACGACCATAAATCATTCGAGTATTCATTAAAATGAATATAAACAAAATTGCAGCGAAAACCGATTTAATTAAAACGTAGAACCCAGGGAGAAAGTTAATTCAAACTTAGCGCCAGGTGGGAGCGCGTTCTTCCCTGCGCGATGAGTAGAAAAGATTCTCAGGAGTTAAACATCAATGTAGAAGGCAATGTAAACCCACCCTTTGGCGAGTTAGCCGCATTTACCTTCTTATGAGCACTCGATTGGCAATAGTTTTAGCACATGATCTAGATAGCATTGGGAGTGGGGAGATGCGAGGGGGTAAACGGAGGCAATTCCCCGTGTATAGCTCAGTATTCAAAAACCGTCCGGGGGAGACGGTTCTTCATCTATCGAGCCTTTCGCGACTTGTAATCGTCCGAGATAGGCGTAGTTGTTCGGAGTCGTAGTAAATTCTCCGTAGCAGATCTAGTTTACATTAGAAAGATATTTTTTCGAGTACGTACTATTTTCAGTCACGTATAAAGCGCTCCAAGTGAAGCACCGAATGTCCGGCTGCATAACGCGAAAGTTAAATCGCTACGTGAGTTAGAAGCGTAAATACGCTGTTGAATACGAGAATTCGCCGTGGGCTAGAACCCGTGAACAGTAGTACCGTACGGGAGCCCGTCGTGCCAGCGAGCATCAAAGACAGGTGGCGTGGTCAAGGTTGCACCCGGCAAAGGACGAACGAGCAGTACAAGGCGATCAGCTGCGAGTACGACGAAGTCGTATATTTATTACGGAGGAGGCAGTAGGACGAACGAGCTAGTTCTACACACGATTTCGACGAAGATCTATGGCTTGTGAGTATTTGCCTCTGTGAGACGAAATTTGATGTGGCTTCAAATGATAGGGACTTGCAATATTTGTAATTCGATGAGGTACAAGTATCTGTTCTAAGAGAACGAGCCATCGAAATAAAGAGTTCCGTAATGTAATTTATTTGTAGAAGAGAGAAGAACCTCAAGAACCATTTTAGATTAAGTTTTATTTTCTCTGCGCTTAAATTATTTAAGGAGCTGATAACGTCAATATTATGTCATTAAATTCAAAGAATATTAATGGTTCTTTGTATTATGAAATTTAAATGCACGAAAGATATTAAATAAGAACATTTGTAACAGTAATATCGCAGAGCAATGTTTCCTTAATTGCTCTATAGGGAATAAAAATTTGTACGTGTCAATTCTGTGTGAATACGTTCAACGTGAGAAATGAAAATAAAATTGTGATAATCTGTATCAGAGTTCCGAATCCATATTTTATTTAAAATAAACGTGTCTGCAAGGTTTAATAATGTTATTTTATTTTCAAACAGGGTACACACACATATTATATATATATATATTAGTGAGATTTGAATAATTCCGTAATTAGTTTAATAAAATCATCCTCGTTCGGGAGTAATGAAATTTAAAAGAGAGGAAGGGAAGTCTTCCGGCTCGCTAGAAATTTAAAAGGCCGGCCGTTCAGAGATGACGAAGGCAGCCCCCCACATCTGGTATGGCGCAGCAACCCACTATCGGCTCTTTGGTGTCGATGGAAATTTACAGCTTTTTAGAAATAGCAAGTTAGCGAGGGGGTGGGGAAAGCGACCCAACCCGACCGCAATAACCCAGCATGTGCAAGGGTAGAAACAAGGACCAACTTGTCCGTAAAATCGTTGGGAGTAAAGATCGTTGCAAGAAAATGTTGAAAATTATTCGAAGCCCTTTAAAATTTCCCAATCAGAATCTAGGCGTAAGAAGGGGGAATCGTTTTAGCATTGGAAGTTTCGGTCACGTGGAATGCAAAATTTGGAAGATCTGGAAATGGAAAAATATGTAGAGGTGGGGAGTAAGACCATTTAAAGAATGGAAAACGAAATTACGCTCTCACATCTCTCACATCGTTTAGATTTTTCAGTCAGCTCACATGAGTCAGATCAGATCGCTTAGACTTTTCGCTCAGCTCACAGCGCTGAAACGTTTTTTTAACATCGCTCGCATCAGTCATTTTGCGCAGCTCAGATATTAGATTTTCGCAGTCAGCTCACATCACTTACATCGCTGAGATAGATTTTTCGCTCAGCTCAGATGTTTCTAGCTCGTAGCCGCAGACGCTCACGATCGTATCAGCTTTTCGTCAGATGTTTTTAGCTCAAGTCGAGTGTTCGTTGATTTTTTTTATCATCGGGACAATTTAATAAGTTGATCTTGATCCGAGCCACTGACGAACTATTTTCGGGTGGTCATTCGGACGAATGAGGTTATGCTGACACTGCGCTCGGCGCAGGGGCCGAGTTCGCAGAGAAAGATTGGAGCAACTTCCGGTAGTCGTCGTTGATGACACCTAAGCGATCGCCCGATATTGGAGCCTAGCTGACCTTGCGAGGACACCACTCTACGGTCTGCCCTGGTTGGTCATGTTCAGAGGTATTTTACGACGGTTGGTGATGTTTAAACCGACGTCGTATTGCGCTTGCGCGTAATGAATCAACTGGCATAAATTGTAAAAAAAGGGACACGAACTATGGACTAAATCAGTGCCAAGACAGATTTAATTGTTGATAAAATTATGCCATGGTTAAACTCAGTGTATTGCTGTTGTTGAGAGAGAGGGAGATTTAATTGTTGATATGATAATATTCTTGTCAAATTCAGTGTATTGCTATTGAGAGATTTAATTGTTGATGAGATAATATTATTATTAAATTCAGTGTATTGCTATTGTTTGAGAGAGAGGGAGATTTATTTGTTGATATGATAATATTCTTGTTAAATTCAGTGTATTGCTATTGTTTGAGAGAGAGAGATTTAATTGTTGATAAGATAATATTATGGTTTAAGCCATAGTATTTTAGTTTTTGGAGGGAAAGATGTCATTTAAATGGTAGTGTTTATGTTCTTATATGACCACCATTTGTGTATGTTTCTTTTGGGGGAAACAGCATGAGGGGTTTTGTTGTAATCGAAACAAGGGTAATTAAATTAAATGGATTTATTTGTCAGTAGCGTTTTCCTTGAGTGGAACCATTGTATGGCCCTTTCCTTCATTAAAAAAATGTGAACCCCAGAAATTATTGTGGAACCCTGAAATAAAATAGTCGAGGCGCTCAAAATTTTAAATTCAGTGTATATTTTAACCACTAAAGTTTCGTTCTGCCACAATATATATATATATATATAGAGAGAGAGAGAGTTATGAATTATAAATTTTAATGGAAATCTAAGTTCTAACTCCGAACCGCTGAAAAATACAGCGTGGGCTGGCAGGTTCCTACTGCCCGCGCGGTCGGTTGTCAGAGGGTGCGGGCGGCGGCATTTTAGAAAGGCCGCTGGTGTTCCGAAGAAATGGGAACCAATTCTTAAAATATATTCTAAAGAGGGAAAGGTACTTGCTATTAGTGGCGCGGCGCCCAACACCTCTTAGAGAGGTTTGGGATGTGCGTGAAGACAAATATTTATTCTTAGAAACATTTGGCAGAAGGCGTGAGAAATTGAAATATTCAATTTTCGCGTACCACGGACAGACTAGCGGCCCATTTACATGTGTTTGCGACAATACAATATGATGTTAAGAATGAATTAAGGAGCGTCACGGGAGCACGTCAAGGAGGCGGCATCCCTTGTCAATGATTTTAGTAAACGAAGTTGTAAAATTCTTCAAAGGAAGGAGTGAACAATGGCTCAGTGGCGGAGCACCTGTGTCGGGGTTGCAGCGCCGGATCCTGGGAAAGGCGGCATTTCTTAAAGATAATGACGACAGTCTTACGAAGTTTCAAGATGGGCTAGTCATTCGCCGAACTCCAGATTCCTTGAGTCGGCGAAAAAGGGTACAACAATGGACCAAGGCGTGGGAAAGGTATCCACTGAGCACCAAATGAAGTGTTAATGTTTAAAACCAAGAAATAGGATTCGCTGGGTTTTAAACATACGTCATGAACATTTTGGCCTATCCGAGTAGGATCGCGTAAAATGAAACGAAGGCAAGGATTGGCCCTTGGAATCCACGTGACACGTCGGAGGGCGTGAACCTTTTCAAAATTTTGGATAGAAGGGATTTGAATTATAAAAAGGGGTGTGCGGAACACTTCGAGAGATTCGAAGAGTATTATTTGTACGGAGAGATTCGGAGATTATTATTTTGTACGAGTATATTCTGATATGAATATGAGTTGCCAAGATTATTTATTCCTAAGTTCTTTTCAGAACAGTGAGGAAATTAGTTTATTTTCGAGGACGATTTTCGTTTTAATGTAGTGGGCGATGACAGCATAGCGATGTGTCAGTACATAGGCTGTTGAATATTTTCTAGTGCGTCTCGTGCTAATTTCGCTTATTAACGAGTGAACTTGGTTCATGGACTTGTGACGTTTTCTTTATATCATTACAATCTTGCTGCATCGGAATAGATGCCCAGCACTTGTGAGAATGAACCATTAACATTATTGTGAGAGAGATTCTCCGTGGTAAGTTTCAGGTGTGAGCCGGAGGTCCGCGACTCGGGACACAAGGCCAAGAGCCTTGATTAGGCCGTGGATCCGGGAAAGGGACAGAGGTGTCGGCGAAGGGAGTGGGACGGCAGCGGAGTCAACCATATGAATGGAGGTCCTGGCTGTGGCAGACACCAACCCACGAGACACTTAACCGAGAGTACGCTCCTGTCGGCCTGCAGTTGAGTATAAGGTTGCCGACATTCTAATTATGTTACCGGATAAGATTATTGTAATTTCTGGTAGCTTCCAGAACAAGTGCGCGAGCAAGTGAGTCTATCTGACTAAGCCAACTCGTGTGCTTCGACAACAGAAGACTAACGGGGAAGACTCTTGATTTCCCTAAAAAACTCAAATTAATTAGCTTTGATCTTGTTTTTGTCAATTTGTGTAACACTATCTAGGAAATGGAAAGTGGGGACTACTTAGTGGACCAACATCATTGTGAGTGTCCGGTGAATTTTGGGGGAAAGTTTTGTGTAGTGTATAGTCATGCATCTGAGAATGGAGGGAATAATCATATATATAAAATAATGTTGTGTTTATAAAACCAGTTTCGTTTTCTGCAACGCGTAGTTCTACTACCAAACGTTTTCCTGAAAAGAATTGGGAACGAACCCCGCCCGTCCAAGATCCTTATCCTTCGGAATACTTGATAATTTGATTAATTAATTATAATAATTGAGTATGTTATATATATATATATATATAT
>NNCF01130625.1:232474-299979 GCA_002313205.1 Laupala kohalensis
TAAAATATAATCAGTTTCTTTATGTTGTTAATATATCTATATATGTTAATATAACAAAACAAAACCAGTGAATAATTATGTTTAAACATTTTAAACTTCCAACACAATGTGACGATCAGTGTTCAGTTCATGTCACCAACGCAAAGTTAATAAATTTGTATAATTTAATATTTATTCGATATTTTTATTTATGGAAATAAGAAAAGGTCTGTAATTATTTATATTGTTTTACCTCTTTTGCTGTTATAAATAATTCGATTATAATATATTGAAATATTAAATTAACATTTCCAATTCTTCATTAGATTAGGAAGAGTCTAGTTGTTTCTAAGGTTGGAGTTGGGATATTTTCGTCGTCTCGCCAGTGCGTGATGTTGGAAACTTGAATCCTCGATTTATTTATTTACTTGCTCAAGCTCATCTATTTCACGTGTGTCCGGTTGTGGAAGATACCGGGAAGACTGCGAAGTTATGAATTTCTCGCAAAGCCAGTGGAACAAAAGGAACGAATGCAACTAGTGTTACTTTGTAACAATTTTAGATGCTAATCTGAATGATTTTTTACATTAAAGCTTATTACGTTTATTACAGCTTGGTAGCATAGATCTAATAGTAGGTTAGATACGCCATTTCATTTAAACCATGCCGAAAATTATTTCTAAACGGCATTTGAATCGAAAAATACAGGTAGATTAATTGTGTGATTGCATTAATTTTTTGCAGGTATCCGTTTTTACACAGACAGGAGAAAGCAATATCAATGAAATGTGTTAACAGCCGTTGAAGGCTGGTTTAACAGAGGAAGTTGCTTCTGTGTTCACCTATTTAGTTTAGTGCTAGCCTAGATGATAATTGACTCTGGCCAAACTTATATGTAGTGAGTACTGTAAATTACCCCAAGTAATTTCTAAACTAATTAGTACTTAACTGGAATGATCTTGGGTGAGGATTCAGTGTGTTAATTGAATTGATGTATCGATGAAAAACTTAGTACTCCTACTTTTCAACTTTACCTTTGTGGTATTTGCTCCAGGTCTTAATTCTTTTTGGTAAGTTGTGGATGTTTGAGAATTGAAAATGTTGAAATTTTTTGCTTCAAGTCCTATTAAACTCTTAGGTGAAATATATACTGTTATCTCAAGTAAACTGATTTTGTTTTATTAACTCGCCTGCGTTCATTTCTTTCAAATCATTTAACACAATTTAGTTAAACTTGCTTATTGAAATAATTGATAATATTCTACCTTACATCTGTTTCTTTTTGTTGTAAACTCTCTAAGGACGAATGAATCAACGAAAATGGATTCTGACAAGGAAATTGACCAAACTGCAGCCAACTGGTTGAGACATTCTCCGGAGCATTTAGCAAACAGGAAAAGAAAATAGTGAGTTCTTTATTACTTAATTGTTTCACATAATGTCTCATTTATAATACAAGAATTTTTTTAAAAAGTTCTATAACAATTTTCATCACTACTCAGCACATGTAACATTTTTTATGCTCGAGTGCTGCGTTGCTGTGTCACCTAGAATTCTTTGAGGTTTAAATGAATTTATTACACATTGGGTGATCATTAGTGCGCTTTTTTTTAATAAACTCTAATATTTTAGCCAGAGTTATTATTAAATTATTTGTTTCTATGCAAATGAGGAAAAGACTGCCTGAGCTTCTGAAACATGTTTTTCAACTTTTTAAAATCTTTTACAGAATTTAGCAAAACGGAACTTCTGCCGAGACTTCCAATTAAAATTTGTATTATTATTTATATTTTATGGCCTTCATTGGACCACTCCTGTCAATTTTATAAACTAGTTCATTCTCTCAAATCTTAACTTTCTTTCTTGGTCTAAAGTCACCCATCCCATTTTCCGTTTGTTGATCTTGGTTTCTAGTCCTATTTTGGCTGTTTGGTTCTTTAAATCCTCTATTGTGATTTGTAGTTCCCTCATATCCTCCTTGATTTCCGTAACCCATCTATTGCTGCTCTTACTGTCCCATAAGTTTTCTATTATTCCCCTGCTGATTGTGTCTTCTGGTGCTCAGATTAGATGACGACGGAATGAGATGTGTATTTTCCTCATTACTGGCCCCATTTCCCTGAAGTCTGTTTCGTTGCAAGTTAGTTTCCCGTGTTTACTTGATATTTTTTGTTTAAGCGTGTCCCGACTATTGTTCTTTCAATATTTAGGATTATGTCTATTTCTGCAATGTTAGTAGTTTTAAAAATGGTTTCACTTGCATATTTTACTTCTGGTTATGTAAACTTTTTTTGTATGTAATGTCCAAGATTGTATGAAATTATCTGGGCTACTCTTATCTCCTTTTTTGTGCAGTGGGTGGATAACAGTTGTATACTGTATCTGGCAAAGTAAATTAATTTATTGATATGACTTGGTTTTTACTATTTCTGTTTCCTTCACCTCAGGAATGTAAAGACTACATAAAGGAAGGTATCTTCTTGTTCTGTTAAATTAGAAGGACTCTATTTTTTTTGTCAATGAAGGTAAAAGTTCAATATTAAATTGTGTATTAGATATAAAATATTTATTTGAATTGTTACTAGTGTTTATATTTATTAGTGTTAAATATTAATTTGAGTTGTTATTGAATATACTATCGTACATTTTAAGAATCCTAAAAGAAGCTGCACCTAATATACAACTATTGTTAGGTCCACAGAAAAAATAGTGATAGAAATTTCTAGATGTTTATGGACGTCCGGGGTATATTAGTAGATGTCCATAGAATGTCCGGTTTTGGAATTTCACGGACATTCGTCGGATGTCCTAAGAGTGGGACATCGAAACAACCAACGGATATAAAATAGATGTCCGCCGGACGTGTGACGGATGTTCTGTCTGGGGAGTCACGTGACCAATAGAACTTGGAAACGGCATTTCAGTGTATAAAAAGTTATTATCTAACAAATGGAAAGTAATACACATTTACTTCAGAGAATTGGGTAAATATTTCAAAAGAATCGGACCAGAAGTGGTGGAGATATACTTTTATCAATATTATCATGTGTATATTCGTACGATAAGTCGAAATACGTAATGTGTATTTGAAGATAACAAGGTATTTATACATTGTATTGCACAGACATTTATATAGAAACTGTAGAATTACATGTAGATGCTTTTTTTCGATTTATTTTAGCCACACGTATATAAATTTTATACACTATTACAACAATGCAGATGCAGCTTGCAATGTAATAACACAAGTAGATATCAGCGGTGGTTTCGAATATTTAAGAAAATAGATAATTTATAGATTTAAAAGAACGGTCATATACAGTGTTGATTGTGCCCAACGAATAGGAGATGTAGTGTTTCCAAGTACTGTAACATATGATCAAAAACATATGCATCTATAACACCAGACCATCCAATTTGCAGGAAGGCATGTGGCGCTCTCCCAACGGACAATTCATTAATTATATACGTTGAAAGTGAGAGGAGTTTAAACTACGATACTATAGGAGTTAGAGCAGCCATATTTGGTGGTATAATAATAGGGACTATTACAAGACAGTATAACAAAGTTCACGGCATTTAAGAAAGAAGAAGCCGTCATATTGAAATTATTTACCAACAAGGGAAACGATCATTTGAGAATAAAGTCATATCTCTTGAACGGATGCTCGGATTTCACTCAAATTAATTGATACATACTTGGAAAATAAAGTAGAATAACTTTAATTTGAACAAAAAGAATAATAATAATAATAAATAAAAGATTTATAGACATTTAAATTGGGCAAATTTTATGACAAAGAAAAGTATCGGGGATAAGAAATAAAGAATTAAGTGGTGAATTCAAAGCAAATAATTAAAATACAAGAATTAATAAGCAACAAGCGCAACAAGAGGAGAAAAGATATCCAGTAGATTGGAGAATGGATAAGGGAAAATGGTGAAGGAAAGTTAGTAAGGAGGGGACCCCATAAAGTGGGGGGAGGAAGCAAGTAGAATGAGTGGAGCGGATTAAACAGCAGGATGATTCTCCGGAAACAGAAGGAAGTGTAAGTAAGCATAGGACGCCTACAGGAATTGGAAAGTTAGGCCAAATGTACCAGGTGAAGAGAAAGAAAAAAGGGAAATGTCGAGGCGAGTAGAGTGAGCAAAGAACAGTAGATATGGACAAGTTGAGAAAGCAAGTAGACAAACTTGAGGATATATTTAAATGAGATTATTTTGGGCGAGTGAAAGCAAGTATTCAGGATCTAAAACGTGAGTGATAGATTTATGACGAGCGATAGTGAGGCTAGATGAAGGTAATACAGGGTTAAAAATGAAGGTTGATTTAAAACATGCTGAAGAATTGAGGAAAATAGTACATGGACCAGGAGATGTTAGGTAACTACCATTGCCTGTATCACACGTGAGTGAAAAAGTAATGGAGAAGGTAGGAGAGGTGTCGAAATTAAGGAAGAACTGCATCGTCAGATGACACGGCAGGAGGAGGAGATAGAGGTAGAGTTAGATAGTAAAACGGAAAAAAATATAAAAGGGGTTATGAGTGCGCAAATCACCTGGGTACGACGGTATCACTCATGAATTAATACAAAAGGTATATAAGGACATGAAGAAATGCTAGAAATTTTCAGAGATGTATCAACCAGAGATACGCACCAAGGCAATGGAATACATCAGTAGTAAAACTTTTCCTCAAAGGAAGTGATAGAGGTGTAAAAAAAACACGCTCATATAGGTCAATATCCCTATTGCCAAGTATGGAGAAAATTTTTAATAGGATAGGGAGGAAAATAAACATTTAGGTGAAGGACAATCTGGTGAAGTAGACCACTACGTCACCAAAATCTTAGTAGGCCACGGTTGTTTCCGGTAGTATCAACACCGGGTTAAACTTAATGACGTTCCGACGTGTCCTGTTTGCTTCGAAGCTGTCGAGGATGAGAGCACGTATTCTTCGTATGCCCTCGCTTCCAAAGCAGAGAGACGAAATTATCGACTCGAGGGCGGACGCCCGGAGCCCGAAGAAATAGTTACCGTGATGCTAGTGGAGAGGGAAGCGTGGGAAGCAGTGTCCAACAAGTCAGTTTTCTTTATATAAACCTTATGTCTCCAGGAGAAGGAAAGACAAACCATCCAACAGCAGATGAGGCCAGGTGCCAGTTAACTTCACGAAGAAATGCTTGACGGCGGTTCTGTGGGAGGTGTGACGGTATTAAGGGATGCAGTTTTAGTGGGTAGAAATCCCACACGCCTCGTGGTATGGGCTACAAGGTGTCTCCGGAAGATTTCCACCTGCCCTCGTACAAAAAACACATTCTAAATTGGACATAGCCAAAATTTGAAAATGTACTCTCCTGGAGCCAATTCGTAAAGATCTGAAAAGGTCTCGAAATGTTTTTCCGGTCGATTACAATTCTTCTCTTATACATTCTGTATAGTTGGGATGTAATACATACATCATGCATATACACAGCTATATAATATATAGAAATTAAAATTTATTTTTCAAAAGTAGACTACGTGGAGGACAAACTAATTTACACTTTTATAAAACTACAAAATCGAGAAAAAGCTACACCGATTTTAATATTTTAAACGACCTTGTTTACTTAGAATTTGTAATAACGGTCACGATGTTTCAAAATCAGTTTTTTGTCATCAGGTGACTGAAGTACATAAAGAATTAAATTAATTTTATATTGGTAACAAAAGAAAAATAAGTAAACTACATTTACATAAAAACTACTCTATAGAAAATAAATAATACGAAGACAACCCAGCGAAGTAGAATTATCAAAACAAATTTTGTATAATCGTTCTATGTCAGGTTGTAAGGGTTTTCATTAAATTTGATGTGTAAATTTAAGAAAGAATGTGTTTCAAGCAATTTGATATCCCATCTAATAAGGAATCATTATTCCAGTCTATCGAAAGAACTTCATCTAAACGATGTGTTGGAACAACATTACGTTGTTGTGTGTTAATGTTATGTTGGTGTTCTTGGATTCGCGTCCGTTTAGTTTGTCCGATAAAGCAAAACGTTCAACTTTTACAAGAAAGTCTGTAATCAATACTTTGTGAAGACTGTTCATCAATAGCAGGGCCGTTCACGCTAGCGCCCTACAGAGGCGCAAATGTTTGCTGTGGCTCGACGTCCAGAGCATGAGATCGCTGCACCCAGAAATACGGGCCTGGCGTACACAGTAGGGCGAATCCGATACATTAGTTATCGAAGAGAGTTATATTGCAGAGAATAAAACAAAATTATATTTTCACATTTCTTTTTGGGAAAAATGAATAATTCTTCAATCAAGAACATAAAAGGACCTAGAGGATGCTCTGCCACATTTCCAGGCCACTATCCATCTACATAGCTCGGGGTCTAAGAGGATTCACAGCTATATTTCCTAGACGCCATTCATACTTTGTAGCTTGGAACCTTGTAGATGCTCAGCTTTGATCCCCAGACTCCCTTCAAAGAGGCACTTTCCCACGCTACACTTGATGCCCGTCCACCGAATAATGATGATCCGCCGAGAGCTGCAGCTGCCTGCATGTCACGGTCGCTGTTCGCGGTCACTGATGTAAGTTAGCAACAGGAATAACCTGAATAATTGTCATGATTGAGTGTTTCAATTACATGACACTCCCTCTCTCCTCAACGTTAGGTCTTTATGCTAATCTATTCAGTTGTGAGGATGTTTCCCGAAGCACTTCCCGACAAAATATCTTAGAAATGTGTGTATATTTTAAAAAGATTTTATTTAGCGTGACCTGTTAGATAGTATGTTTGGGCCAAATCTTGCAACTGAATGAACTTGCAACAGTTGCCCCCAACCGATTGAGCTGAAATTTGGCACACATATGTAAACTCGATAACAATGCAATATTACGAAGTATAATTCAAATAAATACTATTTTTATTAAGATTTTATTCCGAGATATTTCCCAGCGGATTATTTCTGGGAAGCGTGCCATGAAATAAAATCCCTCTCTTCAAACAAATAAATACTACTAATTGCATAATCAACGCCTTTTCATTACAATTTCGTTTCTTATCGTTACGTCTGTCTGATTGTCGTATCGTGTCTGTTTGTTACGAACAGCGGAGAAACTTGTCATTAAGACCGCTTCTCAAAAGTATATTTATGCTTTCGGTAGGTGTATCACTCGGATTATTTTGCTATTTATTTATATTAAACAAAAGTTTATGTTTAAAAAGGTTTTTAATGTTGTGAACAAGCAAGATTAATTATTACGACGAATATATAAACAAATTTTAATACTGAAATATAAATACCTCCATACATACTTTACGTCAGTAGATCCTTATAAAAATAAACACATATCCATCTTTATCGTTGAAAATGATTCAATACTTTATGTTGAATTTTTTGAAGTTTATGTCTTCAAAACGCTTGTCGTGCGAATTGTAAAGAAAATAGATGCTTTGGAGAGTATGTACATGCAAACAAATCACTGTCCTATGAAATTTATTGGTATTTACATTTATGAACATTTCACACGACAAACTTTCATAGAAGCCCAAAGCACTCACCAAACGAAACACTGATATCACGTCGGGATCGCCATTATGTAGAAGTGGGATATAACTCAAATTCCGCATGAGAAGAATCTCAATTATTGAGTTTACGCTACGTGTACTATAAAGGTGCGTGTACGCGAACGGGTGACGAGGCGAGGACAGGCCAGAGGGCAAATTAATTTTTTTTTTAATGCCACTTAGTGACGGAATTATGTTGTAATCTATACTAATATATAAATGCGTAACGCGAAAGCGTGTCTGTCAGTTTGTTACTTAATCACTATTAAACCACTCCACCGATCGTGATGAAATTTAGCAAGGAGATAGTTAAGGTGTCCAGGATGAACTTGGCTAACTTTTATTTTTTAAATGTACGGAAAGATAAAAAAATACTATAAAAATAAATGTTAATGAAATCGTGAGAAAAAATCGGCCATATGAACTTACGCTGCCTAAACGGTAAGAGATAGATGACAACTATGAGTGGCAATATTTTTCGCCTCGAAAAGTTCTACAATAAAGTCCGCGACAGCATATGACTGTGTACTAAGGTTGATTTAAATTATCGAAAAAATGTTACGAAAAGTAGAAGTGTTAAAATACTTCAATTTAAGTGAAGAATTTAGGAAGGAAAAAATCATGTTCATCAAATTTAATGGGTTCTTTGTTTGTGCATTTAACAAAGATAAAAAACATAATTAAATCCTAAAGTTTGGACGAACGATTAAGATTTTATAAGCGTTTCAATGAAATGGTGCAACCGCGCTGCCGCAGTTCTATCATGCATCGGAAGTAAATATTCGACTTGCGAGGCTTCCAGTGAGTGGGTTAGGTGGTCTAACGAGAAAACAAAAATTCGGGACAACGCCCGGTTATCAGCAAGTATATTCAGAGAAATATTAATGCATATCAGAGGTGTAACTGAATCCTGATAAAGAAGCAGGACCAAGATATTTTAATATTTTATTAGAAATGATTCTTTGTTCACCCACAAGTATCGCTCCAACACTAGACTCTTTAATAGTAACAATACTAATTACCTAATATCACGTCAATTTGACATAAAACATTATACGTGACACATTGCTAATTCATTTCTAGTAACACATATATTCCAATACCAAGTACAATAGGCATCAATCCTTACAATGCAAAGTATCTCAGCCTCATACGTACAGATACTTTTGTTGCGATTCAACAGCGGTGGTCCAGTGGAAGCATCTTTGCTTCCACGATCCAAGTAAGCGCTAGAGCTTGAGTTCAGACCTTGCTCGGCCAAACCAGATCAGGTTTTCAGTTGGAGTTTTCCTCACCTGCTCCAGACAAATGTCGGTACGGCATCATAAGTTCCCCGACAACCCAACATCTCTCCTTCCCCATTCCCTTCCCCAAGTCCAACGGTTAGGTGGAAGAAACCTGAACCACGCAAAAAGGCGTAAAATAAGTAGTACAACCAAGTACATAGAACATAATTCATATTAATTAAAATCAACTTCACTTCATTCGTACCGATACTTTTCATCCTACACCAAGTTCTTTCCGTACCGACGTTTTTTTTTTTTTTGACTTTCCAATGACACAGTGTTAAGGGAAGTATTGTAATCGGTCGAAAAATAAATTTTGAGATCTCTTGGGATCTTTGCGAATTTGCTCCAGGAGAGTCTATTTTCAAATTTCGGCGATGATGTCCAATGTCGTATGTGTGTATATGGGTATGCGTGTATGTTAAAAAATTTGTTCCCTCAACAACCCACGAAGAAATTGATGTATTGAAACCAAACTTGAGATTTGACATTGAATGCGTTGGGAAAATAAGAGTATTTTCGGACAACTCGTTTTGACTTCAGTTACATATCGAACTCCACTTCCGGTTTCTAAATATTCAAAATTTTCAAAATATGCATAGAAGCATTTTGATTGGTCAGTTAATTGTGCGTACAGATTGCTAAACCGGATTCCTGTACGTTGCACAGTTTTCGAAATACAGTGAATTGATTCCAGGAGAATCAATTTTTCAATTTTGACGATGATGTCCAATGTCGTATGTATGCATGTGTGTGTACATACATACCAGGAGAGCAGAGGTACTCAACCTCAATCTCTCTCTGATACATCATCAGTCTGCCTCATGGATTCTGGGGGAGGCACCTTGATAGACGTGACTAAGAAGATAAAGAAAATTTTTAAACATCTGAACATTGCAACCTGGGACATGAGAACATTACTAGACTCCAAAAACCCTGCAAGTATCACTATTCCACGACGTACAGCTATAGTTGCAAAAGAAATGGCCAAATATAACACTGGCATAGCCGACCTTCAGGAAACTCACCTGCCAGGATTTGGAAAACTAGAAAAGAAAGCAACAGGCTACACATATCATTGGTCGGGCTCAGACTCTGAGGAGAATAGCCACGGAATTGCTATATGCATCAAAACATCTCGAATAAATAATGGTGTTTCTGAACCAACTTGTGCAAACAATAGACTTCTGAGCATTGAAATAATAGAAAACAACACAAAAACCGCTTTCATGTGCTGTTATACTCCCACAGAAGTTGACGATAGCGCAATGAAAGATGAATTCTATGAGAACTTAGAAAAGTCCGTCCGCAATCTTCCAAAAAATACAACATAATATTAGTCGGTGAATTTAATGCTCGAATTGGGCAAGAATCTAAGCAATTGACCCAAGTAATGGGAAAACATGGACACGACAAGCACATGAACAACAATGGGCAGAGAGTTCTAAACTTTTGCGCAATAGTTTATGGCGAATGAGTTGAAGCCTTTGTATATCTATAAAATGGTTTCAACAAAAGGAAAACCACCTGGAAGCACCCAAGATCAGATAGCTGGCATATGATAGACTACATTATCATCAAAGCGGAAAAAAGGCAAGACATACTAAGATACCGTGTATTTAGAGGAGCAGAATTCGGCACCGACCACCGACTTGTAAGAGCAATAGTAAAAATTACACCAAAAACTAAGACCCTTAAACCATCACTCCGATTTAACAGATGTCTATAAAGTGAAAGAACCAAAAAGAAATTCTTGAAAAATCTTATTAAAAACACAAGCCAAACCGCAGATACTAATATCCAAGAAAAGTGGAAGCAAATACAGTCCACCTTTGTTAGCACTGCTAAGTCTTGTATGGAAAGAACCAAGAAAATTCAGCGTGACTGGTTGGATGAATCAAATGCTCAAATATCGGAGCTACTACAAAAGAAAGACATGGCTTACAATCCCTTCCAGAGAAAACGATGCTTATTTCTAACGTGAAAGACGAGAATGTCAAAAAGAAGTTCGGAAATTAAAGGATCAGAGGTGGAACGATAGAGCCAATGAGATGCAAAGCTACATGGATACTGGTGACTCCTGCAACTTGTGCCGATCAAGTAAAGCTTTTGTAGGCCCCGTGAAGAAATCCCTAAACATACTCATTGATGATTATGGAAATACAATAGAAAATGTTGATGCCCGTTTAGAACAATGAAACGATTATTTCAGACAGCTGGACAACCAAGAGAGTGAAACGGATGAAAGTGCCACCAAACGAAGAAAACCTCCCAATTGACGAGCCTCCAAGCAACAAAATACAGAAAGCTAACAGCCAAATGAAAAATAATAAAAACCCCGGAGCTGACAACATCACAGCAGAAATATTAAAAGCAGGAGAAGAATGTGCAATAAATATGCTGCACTCTTTATTCGAACAAATATGGATAGAAAAAACCATACTAGCGGAATGGAGAAATGGCTAAATCGTACCCATTCATAAAAAAGGTAGCAAAAACAAATGCAACAACTATAGGGGCATCTCTCTTATTTCAGTTCCGAGCAAAATACTCACACGAGTCATCTCCAATCGTTTTTATTCGTATGTAGACAGCCAGCTTAGCGACACACAATGTGGATTCCGGGCACAAAGATCAACAATAGATATGGTTTTTCACCGCACGGCAAATGGTGGAGAAATCTTTAGAGCAAAACACGTCTCTCTGCGTTGCCTTCATCGACATCTCTAAAGCTTTCGACTCTGTAGATCGTAACATGCTAATTAATGTATTAAAAGCTATAAAATGCCCACCGAACACACTCCAACAGCTGAAATCTTGCTACGAACAAACAACATCCACTGCAAAAATTGAGAGCATAGAATCGTCACCATTTGAAATCGTCACTGGAGTCAAACAAGACTGCGTTCTTGCCCCGTTACTCTTTATATTATACATGCAAAGTATCATACAAAATTTACACCGAAAAAGCACAGATGGCATTGACCTTGTGGAGAAATGTGTCCTTCCTACAATGCACATTCTCCACATTCTATTCCTTTCCCCTGTTAAATGCTCTTGCCCCATCAGCCTGCTCGCACGCACTTAGTTGCTGATGACCCAGGAACACAGCTTCCTACAAATACAGCTCACTACAGCATTGCAAAATGTATGCTGTTCTTCGATGAAAATCAAAAGCTTTCGTCATGAATATTTACTTGTATTAACTGTTTACACTTCGGCACGGCCCATCTGTAATACAAGAAGTCCAAGGCACAACATTCCAAGGCCAACACATCCCAAGGCCCGGACAAGGAATGAACTTCGACGTAAAATAAGTTCTATGCTTATTTCCTAATAAGTACACGAGTACCTTACCGCCTTGTGACGACACCATTCTTTCATCAGAGCTAATTACGTTTAATATGAAGACCGTCAATTATCTTCATCTTTAAGGAACTATCCTTAGATACGAATAACAGTCACTTCACTACTACTTCCAGCCTTCTCGAGCCGTTAAACTCACGCCGTTAGACGCGCTCCGTACGAACTTATATACGGTTCCAATCTCGTTGAATTTCAATCAATCTCAATTCCGAGATCATAAAAGCAACCAGCTTTAATTACTGTGTACGTTCACAATCTGGAATACGAACATTTAAATTCGGCGACAAGCCGAATTCGTCCAGAATTCTCCTACGCGAAGAACCAGCAACGAGGATCTTCATCCCCGGAGCGGCTCAACCCGGAATCTACGAACCACGACGCAGAGACCGTCACCGAACCCGGACGCCAAGCTCTCCACGCCCAGTTCTTCAGGACTATAACCGCTGGACACTACGTCTCCACCAATATGTGAGACGCTCACTCAGGTTTACGTAAGAAAATAAAACCTTATTTAAACAACCTGCATTATAAACAATTATTTATGTGGTTACAAGGCGGAAGATCTTGTCTTTTGGAGTCAGCAAGACCATCTTCCACCTACACAAATAACCCTACAACCTGAACTACAAAAGTGACACGGACATGATGAAAGGATGAAACCTGAAGGCAAAAACTAAAGTAAAAAATGTAATATGCTTGATTTAATGTTGCGGACGACTGTGCTCTTCTTACAAAAAAACCCAGCACAACTACAAGAATTAGTTAACATCTTTGCAGAAGAGGTCAAGAAGTTTAAACTCAAGGTCAACGAAACTAAAACGGAAGTCAACAATTGCAGCGCCTGTCCTACAACCATAAACAGACAAATACTTAAAGAAGTTGCTTGAAATACCTGGGCAGCAATATCCAAAGTAATGGTAGAATAGACAAAGAAATAAATCATCGAATAAATGCAGCCAGCCAGGCATTTAGAAATCTCTACCAAAGAGTTTGGAAACCACACGAGATCAGCCAAAACACCAAGCTGAAAATATACGAAACAGTCATACTCAGTACACTTCTCTACTCTTCAGAAACGTGGACAGTCCTGGAAAAAGACCAGCAAGCACTAAACGCCTTTCATCTAAAATCATTAAGAACAATTTGTAGAATCAAGTGGGAAGAAATAGTACCCAATAAAGACGTGCTGAATAGAACCAAAATAATGACGTGACCAACCTTATACATCAAAGAAGAATGAGATGGGTTGGGCATCTTAGTTGCATGGAGCCAAAACTCTCACCTCAGCAAGTCGCATTCGGAGAATTACAAATCGAAAAAAGACAAAAAATTCGAAAAAGGAGGAAAGACCTCCTCAGAAACGATCTAAAAGGAGCCAACATCAATGCAAACATATGGCGAACAACAGCACAAAAAAGAGAAGAATGGAATAGGCACATATTCGAAGCAATAGAAACTGTACAAGAAAGATCCATCACTGCAGCAAAATAGAAAAGAACGGAAAGACATCTGGACGAAGAAAAGTACATCTGGAAATGTTCACTCTGCAGTTTTGAGCGTGCAGGAAGGTCCGGCGGTCAATATGTCAACACCCATCTGTCACAGAAACACAAAAATGACCCCGCACTTGTAGCACAAGCAGCAGCAAGCAAAAACGTAAAATGCGAGACTGTAATATCGTATACTCGACAAGAGCAGGATACACCAGTCACACTAGCTCAACCAATCATTCAACCAATTAAGAGAAGGGACTTACCAACAGAAAAAATCTCACAACCTAAATCATCTCAACTAGAAATCTCACAGACACCATCTACTACAGATCAATCAACTGTAGCAACCAATCTGCTCTTGTGTGTCCCCTGTGGAAAGATTTGCAAAAGCAAGGCAGGATTGATCTCCCATCAAAGAAACATCTTATGCAAAGCCAAGCTGATTAGACCAGAATCATGAATCATCGGATACGACGAATATCTAAATCATGTATGTGAGTGCATGTATGTAAAGAAATTTGTTCCTCCGATGACTCACGAACAAATTGATATATCGCATCCAAAATTGAGATTTTACTTTGAATGCGTTGGGAACAAGCCTATTTCTAGACAGCTCATTCCGACTTCATTTACACACCGCGCTGCCATCCCGTTTCTTATCATTTAAAATTCTGAAAATAAGCGAATGTCTGGTTTAAATGAGGGAGAATGATGCAGTATTTTAACACATTTTAACACGTCTATTTCTTCTTTTTTTTCAGTCTGACTTCGATAGAGTTTACAAAGGAAGATATCTGCAGTTCATGATGAGTTTTAGCATAGTTTTAATTAGTAGTTTGAGTGTTTTTATACAATTATTTTACCGTAATAATTAATGAACCAATTAAGGATTAAATTTTTTTGTATTTTCAAAAATCCTCCCCACGGAACTTAGAATTGAAAACCGTCTGAAATTATTATAGCAAGAACCATCAATTACCACCAGCCATAATCTCTAAATACAATCCACAACTTCTCTACAACCTTCCTGGTGTAGGTCCAAAAACAAAACTGCCAATTCATAAGTTCAGTCATGGCGAAACAACCCTACCACTGCTGCCAACCCACTTGTCAATAATTTTGTACATGTTACATAAATTGTCAATATCAGTTCGTAAGTTACAAGTTCTATTCCTTAACTTAGCGATGTAAACCATTTCTTTAATTAATCTCTTTTTGTAATTACGTTCAACACATAAATTTTTTTGCATTTGAAAATCAAAACTGTGTTGATTTGCCAAAGCCTGTTTTGCTAAAGCATACATAGGTTGAGCCTTCTTAAGATCATACATGTTGTTTGAATCTCCTTTTAACCATCTGTGAGGATTGCTCAACATAAACCTTATTACGCACATTACAATCTACCTTATACACAACATTTTTTTGTATCAGTTTTTTCAATCTTTTGTTCTAATTTACTAAACACATGTCTACCAATATTACTATTATTTTTGTATGCAATACCCACTTCTTAATTTTTCAAAACTTTTCCTAGCCTTCTACATAAGTAGTCGATTTAAATATACCATGCTTTAAATTGTCCTTACTCTTACCTATTTACGTGTTCCTCACAGTGGTAATATATAAGATTCTATTTACCAATTTTCTTGGAAAATTATTAATAATTAATAGATTATTTTATTTACAACTCATAGATTAAGATATTTTATTTACACCTGTAGAAAAATCCTAGCCAAATCACCGATTACATAATTGATGTTTACATCACTAAGTTCTATGCAGTACTAACAGTCTCCTCCCAGATTCGTATGGGACATTTTGTTGTTGTGATACAGTCTGTGTTCGAATGTAGGGAGGGGGGAGACTTTCGAAGCTTGCCTTTCATGTCAAGAGAAATTCTATTATTCTTCGACTTTTTCTTCCACTGAATTGTGACAACTTTTCTCTAATTTTGTTCAAGATTTTAAAACTTGGGTCTCCATTTTCTGCCACTAGTCAGCGCCTCGATCACTGTCTTGTGTTTCCATCGAAAATATGGCGAAATTGACGCATGTTTATAAAAATTACTTTGTTCATAGCGGTACTATATTATTAAAAAATACATTCGATGGAGAGTTGATGGATAACACTAAATATACACGCATGTAACACAAAATAAAAACATACGATCAAATATACAGTAATTGCCATAGCGATTAAGAATACTATTTTACCTTTCACATTTCACTTATCCTTAATGTCCTCTGTGGTGCACGGGAAACGTCAGAGCGTGGTTACCAGGAGGTCGAGGGTTCGATCCCTGTAGGAGTATGTTGATATTTTTATTCAGTTTTATCTACATAACGTTATTCAAAATAATAAGTTCAATATACTTCGGAACTAATTTTTGCGAATCTTACGAAATGTAACGAGTTCTTAATCAGGATAATATATATTCGTAATCTACGTAGTATAGGCAATATTTTGATACTGACGTAAAGAAATATTTTAGTTTATTACGATACGTTCTTAAGTTTTCGCCTTATTTATTAAGTGTACTTTTCACATCACACTACTTCCAAAAGTTGTACAATAAAAATTAAATATACTTAATGATGATAGCTCCAAAATGAAAGTTGAACGTGCTATACACGAATTTCGTAATACTTAATTCATCAAACTTAATAAAAAGTAATGTTAATGAAACTTAGTGCAAATGAAAAGTATAGTCCGTAATTGTTCGTCGAGGATCCAAAAATTGCAGCTCGACAACAGTGGTGCCTCCAGTTGGTGAGCGAGCATCATTACGTTTTGGTGAATCACAACCTATTTTATCATACTACGGATTATAGAATATACACAACCTCACTTTTGAACTCGTATTGCATTTTGGGGATACCTACGGTCACCTTAGTATCTAAAGTGGTTGTTGGATATCTGTGGCACTATTGTTATACTCGCCGGTGGATAAGGGCGCTACTGTAAATAGTTGCAAGACTAGCATACGGACTTTCTATAGTCTGTCACGAATGTATCATATTAGGCTGAGACTATAGTTCATAGCACAGTTTTTGCAATGTAACGCTTGTGTAGGACGTGTTTGTTTCATGACCTCAATATTTCGTACGACATTAAATGGTTTTAAGGATTATCTTGGGGGGGGGGGAATTATCAAAAGATACCTAGATATAATAAGTTTTGTATTTTGAGAATTGAGTGTGTAAAATGAATCGAGTTAAAAACCTAGGTGAATCTGTAGGTTTAAAACTGTTTGTGTTCCGAACCTTTAAGTGTCTCGTCTTTAGAAAATAAGGTTAGTAAACAAAATAAACAGTGATCTAACAAACAGTAATTGATCAAACAGGTGAAAAATTAATAAATTTGAGCAACCTAAAAGCCAATAGAAACAAATATCAAACATTTGTTAAGTTTAACAACTAAATAATTCGAAACAAGGTTCTTGAAAATTCTAAAATTAAGGAATTAAAGTCGAAAATCAAATACTCTGAACTGTAATTTCCTTTTATGAGAAAACGATTTTGGAAAGTAAATATTAAATGTAAAGAAAGAAATTTTAAATTTATATGGATAAACAAGGTAAATGATGTTATTTGAAGAACTGAAGACTAATCTTATTTCATTACGAATGAATGTGGTTAAGATAAAATGTTTAAATTCTAGGAAAATATTTTTTTAATAAAACTAGATATAGAAGAAATAGATCCGGTTGAAATAGAACTAGTACCTAATTTATTTTGTTTCAAGGCAGTTGAAAAGAGTATAAAGAAAAATATACAAAAACTGAACATTATAATGTAAATACAAGGCCTATTAAATAAATTTGGAACATGTTTGCTTACAAAACCAGAACACGTCAAAAATCTAGATGTAGTAATTCTAACTGAAATTAATGTGGAAAGCACAGAAACATTTGGGGATTATAAATATCTTAATTTTCAAAGAATAACTTTTCACAGAACTGGTAGAAGAGAAGAGTAGAATGATTTATCCGGAGAATTTGAAAACTGTGATTATTAGACTAATTTTTAAAGTGGAAGATTTACTTACTAATTTCAGATGGTTTTCAATTGTAAGTTCAATGGCGAGGATTTTTGAAAATACAAAAATGCATCATCATAATTGGTTCATTAATTATTACGGTAAAATAATGACGCCAAAAAATGTTGTCTTTTTGTCGTCGTTGGGACGAAAATATTTTGGCGTCTTGCATGTCACTAATAACGTCGAGAATGTCACTAATAACTACAGCGGCCCCGAAATTACGATCTCAGCACTAATATCGGTCACTTTCGATTATTTTTATATTTCACTTATTCACATCCCCAACACAGAGGGTGTTTATTACAGAGGGTGATGGTGTGCTAATGCTGCAATGAGTCTCACTTTACCACAGCGATTACAAAAATGACTTATTGAACACAAATATTGGTCATATTTTGGGTTATTTTTACATGCCTCTCATTAGCACACCTACGCCAAGAGTGCTAGGGGTATATTATCTTTAATATGACTGACTGTGAACTTACGAAGCATCGAAGGCGTCTTTACCCTACTAAACAGTTCAAATTCTAATACCGGATTTTTTCCCATTATATTTATATCATCCTCTCCTCATCCCCTTCACAGGGGTGCCAGAGGTGTTCTACCCCCACAGTGCTCGTTGTCCGATAGTCTATGAATCAAGTTTCGTAGAAACTGGATCAGGCACTCTAAAGAGTTACAGTAAGATGCATACAATTCCCACTTCACCCCGCTAGGGGTGGATTGTCGTAAAATAATTTCTTAATTGATGTCTACACTGTAAAACGAACCTATCTGCCAAATTTCAAGTTTGTAGGCTTCGTAGTTTCTGAGATTTCGTGATTAGACAGATTTCGCTTTTATACACTAACAGAGTCCCTGCAGTTTTGCTTACGTGAATTTTGTAATACGTTTCTTCTCTCTCATTCTCATTGATATCCAGTGAGAATGTTATTTTTATCCATTAATGTTCGTGGTTTGATGATATTGGTGTCCTCAATCCCTTATTTTCACTGATGTAATTAAGAAAAAGTTCTTAGAAAACAGCAATTTTCCATACCCTTATGGGTGACTTTTCGAAAAATTTCCTTCTTAGCGGACATTTTCGAAAATATTTCGTGTCACACTCTTATCAACCCCCATCTCTAGCGGTAACGTGCGCCGCAAGTGGTCTGAAGGATACAGAATGTCATTGGAAATACGATTATTCATCTCAAAATACAAAAACACCATGGAGTCGACCCTAATATCGGTCTTTTTATGTTATTTTTACGTCCCACCCTCCCCTCCCAGAATTCTAAGGTGACAGAGTCAATATGTGACCCCAACTTGAAGTTAATAGCATTGGTTGTTTAAACATCTTATCACCCCTAATACAACTTTCCAATGCAATTTTCATACTTCAAAATAATTTGTTCAATTATTTTCATCCACAAACCTATCCCACCCCCAAGTGGTGTTAGTGTTGTATTCTATGAGGGGTGAATTTAGACTTAAAAGGTTTTGGGATTTCAATGACAACTCAGCTACGCTGAAAATGTGGACTCGTCACTGTGTTCAATATCTGTCAAGTTCAATATCTTTTTCATCGCATCCCTTTCCTAGGAGATCTAGGATTCTTCGGGAATGTTAATACTAATTTAACCGGTCTCGAAAACTTTGATCTCAATCTAATATGTCATTTTTGTTTATTTTTCATTTCATCGCCTTTCCAAACTGAGTATATTCTCTCATAGGGGATGATCGTGGACTAATGCGTCATTGAGAATATGACAGCTTTTCGCGCCTAAAAGATGAAGTATTCAACACCAATATTGATCAGTTTTATTATTTTCGCCTGTCATCCGTTGCCACCCCTATCCAAATGATAATAGGGGTATATTATGCTTAATCTTATATATAAAGGAGAGTGTTTGTATGTATGTATGTAATTTGTTTACTTTTTTGCTGTCATAGAAACACAACAAAAGAATTTTCTTACTTAACCGACACTTGGTAATTTAGAATTATAAACAAAAACAATTGAACATCATTGCTTAACAATGCCTCCAAAAAAACGTAAAGCTATTGAAAGTAATGAAGAAAGATATAAAAGATTAGCAACGATACGTGAAAGAGTTGCAAGATCTAGAAATTCAGAAACAGCAGGACACCGTGAAGCCAGACTCCAAGAAATGAGAAACAGGGCTGCAAAAACCAGAGCCTCTGAAACACAACAACAACGTGAGGCCAGGCTTAATGATCTACGAAACCGAGCTGCAACATCCAGAGCCTCTGAACCACAACAACAACGAGAGGTCAGGCTGCAACAAATCAGAGATAGAACGAGACGTTCACGAACTGATGAATACTCCGATTTACAGTGTGAAGCATTATTCTATGACCCTCACATAGATTACGCACATCACGCCAGTATCAACATAGGAAAAATGGATTTAATTTGCCGCAATTGCCAAGCCAAAAAGTTTAAATCAGAACCTCCCGGTCTTTGCTGCAATAATGGTAAATTAAAACTTAACCAACTGGACCCATTACCACAAGAACTCTTAAAATATACAACTGGTGATACACCACAGTCAAGACATTTTCTGAGTAATATCCGAAAATACAACTCATGTTTTCAAATGACCTCATTTGGAGCCACATCTGTTATTAATCAGCCTGGATTTCAATCCACTTTCACAGTACAAGGGCAGATATACCATAAAGCAGGATCGTTGTTGCCGTTGCCTAATCAGCAACCAAAATTTTTACAATTATATTTTATTGGAAACGACCAAGTTGAGACCGACCAAAGATGCGCCAACAATTCAGGAACAAGACGTGAGATTGTATCTGATTTACAACAAATGTTCCATGCACACAATATTTACATAAAAACGTTTGAAACTTCAATTGATCATATGCCCACAGATGCATATAAAATTATTATAAAAGCAGATCGAAAACCAGCAGGAGAGCATGAACGGCGCTTCAACGCTCCTGTAGTGGATGAAGTTGCAGTTGTGATATCGGGTAATGAATTTGAAAAGCGAGATATCGTGCTTCAATTACGTAGTGGATCATTGCAGCGAATTTGCGAAACGCACAGGTCGTATGATGCTCTACAATATCCTATTTTATTTCCTTATGGTGAAGATGGGTATCATTTCAATCTGAGGCAAGTTAATCCAACAACAGGTATTCCAACAAGTGCAAAGGTATCTGCTATGGATTATTATGCTTACCGTCTAATGATACGAGGTACTAAACACAACCACGTGATAAATTGCAGACAATTATTCCATCAATTTATCGTGGATATGTATGTAAAGATTGAAAGTGAACGTCTTCAGTTTATTCGTTCGAATCAAAAAAAATTAAGAGTGGACCAATATATTCACCTAAGAGATGCGGTAGCAAATGACGGAAATATTGAGAATCTGGGCACTTTGGTTATTTTGCCAGCGACGTTTACGGGCAGTCCTAGACACATGCATGAGTACACACAAGATGCAATGACCTATGTAAGGACATACGGGAGACCAGATTTGTTTATTACGTTTACCTGCAACCCGATTTGGTCAGAGATTAAAGAAATGCTAATCAACGGTCAGTCATCCAGTGATCGCCACGATTTAATTGCGAGAGTTTTTAAACAAAAGCAACAAAAATTCATTAATATTATAACAAAAGGTCACATCTTTGGAGAGGTGAGATGCTGGATGTACACCATTGAATGGCAGAAACGAGGTTTACCACATTCACATAATTTATTTTGGTTGAAAAGGAAGATTCAACCAACAGAAATCGACGCTATTATATCTGCTGAACTTCCTAACCAAGAAGAAGATCCTGATTTATACGCTGTGGTAACTAAAAATATGATCCATGGACCATGTGGAAATATAAATCGGAACTCGCCATGTATGAAAGATGGGAAATGCACCAAAAACTATCCTCGAAAATTAATTAAAGATACACAAACAGGAAACGACGGCTATCCTTTATATAGACGGCGAGCTCCAGAAAATGGAGGTTTTACGGCAATACTGAAGACGCGAAGCAACGTGGAAATAGACGTGGATAACAGTTGGATTGTACCATATTCTCCATTATTATCAAAAATGTTTAACGCACATATTAACGTAGAATACTGCAATAGTGTCAAATCTATTAAGTATATCTGCAAATATGTTAATAAAGGTTCTGATATGGCAGTTTTTGGTGTAGGCAATGAAGACACCAACAATGAAGTAAAGCGTTATCAGTTGGGAAGATACGTCAGTAGCAACGAAGCTGTTTGGCGAATCTTCGGATTTTCAATTCATGAACGGTATCCTACTGTGGTTCACCTTAGCATTCATTTAGAAAACGGTCAACGAGTATACTTCTCAACTGATAGTGCCGCAAGAGTGATTGATCAGCCGCCAAACACAACTTTAACAGCATTTTTCCAACTATGCCAGCAGGATACTTTTGCAAGAACACTATTGTATTCAGAATTGCCGAGATATTATACGTGGAATACATCAAGGAAAGTCTTTTGTAGAAGAAAAATGGGCAACTTTGATCCTGAGCATAATATTTATTCATGTGACGCATTGGGCCGAGTCTACACAGTCCATCCTAACAACGCCGAATGTTATTTTTTAAGAATGCTTCTACATACCATTAGAGGACCTCGCTCATTTGCAGAATTAAGAACGGTAAACGGAGAAATATGTGAGACATTCAGAGAAGCTTGCCAGAATTTAGGGTTGCTAGAAGGAGATCAACACTGGGATGACTCATTGCGAGAGGCCAGTTTGATTTCTCTTCCAGGACAAATCCGAATTTTGTTTGCCATCATAATAACCTCCTGTAATCCATCTAACCCAAAAACATTATGGGAAAAATATAAAGAATCAATGAGTGAGGATATACTGGCTAAAGTTCGAAGTGAAAATCCTACATTGGATATTACGTTTAACTCCGACATTTTTAATAAAACTTTGATTATTTTGGAGGAAAAGTGTATCACCATGGTTAACAAGACTTTAGTGGAACTCGGTCTTTTTGCACCTGTACAACATCAAGAGGGTGTATTTTATCCAGATTATATACGTGAAACTAGCTACAATGTCTTAGACTTAGAAGCATACATCGCGGATAAAAAGCCACTTCTTAATGAAGATCAGAAATTCGCGTACGAAACAATAATGGATCAAGTAGATAAACAAGAAGGAGGAATCATTTTTCTTGATGCTGCTGGTGGCACGGGAAAAACATTTTTAATTAATTTAGTTCTCGCTGAAATCAGGGTTCATGGAGAAATTGCTCTAGCCGTTGCATCTTCAGGTATTGCAGCGACATTAATGGAAGGAGGAAGAACAGCCCACTCTGCCCTTAAGTTGCCACTTAATATTTCCCGACAAGAAAATCCCACATGTCATATAAATAAAACAAGCGGCCAGGCACAAGTTCTTATAGAATGTAAATTGATAGTATGGGATGAGTGTACGATGGCTCATAAAAAATCTCTTGAGGCCCTCAACGCAACACTTAAAGATCTTAGAGGAAACTGCAGTTTAATGGGAGGAGCTCTGGTACTCCTGTGTGGAGACTTCCGTCAAACTCTGCCTGTCATTCCAAAATCGACTCCAGCCGATGAAATTTATGCCTGTTTAAAACATTCTGTTCTATGGAATCATGTCCAAGAAATTAGCCTTAAACAAAACATGCGAATCCTCTTAAGAGATGGGAATGCTCAAAATTTTGCAAATAAACTTTTGGAGATTGGAGAAGATAGATTAGTTATTGAAGCATCTGGTATGATAAAATTGTCATCAGATTTATGTGTATCGGTGAAAACTGTCCGCGATATGATACAAGCAGTCTATCCTAACGTTAATCAAAATTATAAAAATTTAGAATGGTTGCGAGAAAGAGCCATTCTTGCTCCTAAGAACGATGATGTTAATGTAATTAACAAGGAGATACTAGCCATGCTGCCAGGAGACGTGATTGAATATAAATCGGTTGATACCGTAGTGGATGCTGACGAAGCCGTCAATTATCCAACGGAATTCCTAAATTCACTTGATCCAGCTGGATTGCCACAACATCGCCTTATACTTAAAGTAGGATCTCCAATCATTTTATTGCGAAATTTAGATCCACCAAAACTCTGCAATGGGACACGATTGTGTGTGACAAAATTAATGAAAAATATAATCCAGGCAGTCATTTTAACTGGAAAAGGAAAAGGTGAAATAATTTTTATTCCACGGATACCTCTAATCCCAACTGATCTTCCCTTCAACTTTAAAAGATTACAGTTTCCAGTCCGGCTAGCTTTTTCAATTACCATTAATAAATCACAGGGACAGTCTTTAAAGTTTTGTGGTGTTGATCTAAGATCGCCATGTTTTAGACACGGGCAACTTTATGTTGCTTGCTCCAGAGTAGGTTCGCCTAAAAATTTATATATTCTTTCTCCTGGATATGAAACAAAAAATGTAGTTTATAAACAGGTGTTAAATAAAGAAGATTCTTAAATTTGTATGAAGTAGTGTATTATTGTGCTTTATAATTTGTTGTTTTTATTTATGTAGTATATTTATATTATTGTTTCTCCCTAACCCGTGCAAAGCCGGGTATTCAGCTAGTATTGACTAATTGTGAAGTTACAAAGCATCGGGGACGCCGTTATCCATCTCAACGGTACCGAAAAGTACGATTTCGAATCTAATATCGAATTGTTTTCCTTATTTTTACACGCCACCCTTTTCCCACCCCCTCCCTAATGGTGCCAGGAATTTATTACTCCCACAGTGCGTGTTGTCAGATTGTTAGTAATCAGTGTATCACGTTTGATTGGAATTGGTCCAGGTTCTTCAGTTATGGTGGAGTACACTCACAAAACATTCCAACCCCCGTTTCTCCTTTTTAGGGTTGAATTTTCGTAAAATCCTTTCTTAGCTGATGTCTACACCCTAAAGGAACATACCTGTCAAATTTCAAGTTCGTAGGCTTAATAGTTTCTGAGATAAAGTTAGTCAGTCAGTGCGTAAGTGGTATTTCGCTTATGGATAGATTCGCGTGCGCTCGCTACGGGGCTAAAGACCCCAGAACTACCCGTTTCGAGGCTGCGCCCGTGCCAAGCCATCTAGACGGCTTATTGCCAGCAATAAGTCTTATTGCCAGATTAAAATAATTAATATCCAATTGTGCAATTTAAATAGAATACAAATACTTACCTAAGGTAATTAATTACAAAAATTCTCATGACACTTTAATGAATAAAAGCTATTTTAACAAATAAAACTTCATTCTTATCACATATGGCAACCTATCATTGTTATTCTTCAGATGTTGTTTCCTACATGTTCATACATACATTTTTTCATTTTACTTGTACATAGACACAAAACAATTAAACACATATTGTGTTTATTAAAAACTGATCGTAAAATTAAAGCACACAATACTCCAACACGTACATAAAACATTAAACAACAAGCTCTGCTCACGATAAATCCCAATACGAGTTTCTGATGTTCGCCGCCATGCTATTATATTCATGTAATCCAGATTGCTTTGACTTAGCTACATGGCACAACCAGACGCTAATGCTTGCTTGTTTTAAGGTGGGACCAGCACTCCAAGTTAGTCAAATCTCTGAGATGTATAATTGTCTTCTTTATTTTTACTCTAATTGTCATAAAACACAATAATACGAATTATAATGATGAAAATAAATTATTTAATTTCTACCAGTACAAATAATATTCAAGAATCGTTTGAAATGCACAAAAGCATGCAAAAACATGGCGGTCGAGCGCGACGGTTCCGTGATTTATGCATCTCACCTCAGAAAAAGTGAAATATCTTTCTCAGATGGTCGGTGACCTAGACCTTAAAGTGGTGTAAAAATGCTACAGAAAGTGTACTACAAATTAAATTTCACTTCCATAACTTTCGTGATTTACAAAATGACAGACTTTTAAATATCTTTTCTCCATAAGACGCAATGTATTTCAACATCAATTATAATTGCAAAATATTTCATTTAAATCGCCGGTGAGGTATGTTTTTGAAGTTGAAATCACAATAAGAACATTACTCTGTTTATAGTATAAATTGGCATAAATAATTATTTAATTATACCTCCGCTAATACTACCTTCAGTAACATTAATCACCCGAAAAACGTCCTTTAAAATTAAAATTCTCGACTTTTTATTGCTATTCTATAGCAACGAGAAAAACCAAATTTCACGTTTCTACGAATCATAGAAAAATTATGTAACTGTGATATATAAATGAGTGAGTTACACGGAGAGCTTTATACTATATGGGATCTCACAAATTTTGAAGGAAAAAAAATCACAAAATATTAATAAATTTCAGATACATTATGGGAAGAATGTACGATTCATTATTGAAAGAAAAGAATATCAACTAAAAAGAGAACCATAATATACAGGCATAAGGAATATAAAATATAGAATTACCTTTAGCTAAAATCACTGGATTTTGCCCTTGAGTAATGATAGCTATTCGAGGTCTCTTCAGATTCTTTTTAGGGAGCTGTGTAATTTTTAGCGCAACTTCTCTCAAATCAGTAGTGTCGAATTTTTGAGCTTTGGCAAATGCTTCAGCTTCCTGAAACATAAGAAAATCTGATAAATTACGTAATCCCTCAATTAAGTTTCTTAAGCAAAATAAAATAAATCACCATTGTTAATGCTTCACCTCTTTCATAGTTACTTGTTATGTCTTGTAAATAAAGAGAGAAAAGTTAAATGTCCATTATTATGTACATGGAACCACAACAAAACTTATGAAATTTTTCTCGGCTCACCAGAAATTTGATAGTACCTGTATGTATAGTGCCAAAGGGTTACGACTTGGCAACCTGGAAATACGTTATGTGCCGTTCAATCAATCAAGAATAAATAAACCATTTAAGACTTACGAACTTTTGGCGGATGAATACCATTTATTTTGTGCTTTCTTTGACCGATAGAAATACCGATTCACGACCGTTCAGTACCGTCAAACTGAACTTTTAAAACAGATAAAGAGCACGATTACATGAAAACGAAGTTGAGTAGTACAATTTTTAGAGTATAATGTACGAGTATAAATAGTTTTATTTAATTTGATATAGTGAAATATATAATATATAGTACATTTAATACGATACAATTGTGAGAAGTATTTTAGAAAAGGCTGTTTCTCGACAGGGGACATCCGCCGACCATCGAGTCCGCGAAATAGTGAATGGACCTGACGGTACGAGGGAATTGTCATTGCCACCTGCGAAGCTATTCTAGAAAAGTTCACGGCAGCTAAGATCGGGACTAAAGAAAAGACACAAGGTGGCGGAATAAGATAGGTACCAGTGCCCCAGGAGGTCCAAATTTTTTTATCATTAACCTTATTCGAAGTGCTCAGAAAACACGTTTTCATCCGATTTACGATCCGATCCACATTTATCCCGATTTACGAGTGGTGTTTCGTATAAAAAAAAAAAAAAAGAAAGTATTTTGGATTATCCCACGAGTTTTTAATTTCTTATGGACAGTACGACAATTATTAATACCTCCTACCCTTACCTCTGTAATTGTGAGGCGGCAGAGATAACCTGTGAGTGTTTTCTAACATTTCTGGCACTATTTTGACTTCCAGAATCAAGATTAAAGTCTCAAAAATGAAAAATGAAAAAAAAACACTTTTTTCGTTGATTTTTAAGCAATATATCTGATCGTCTTTAAGGTAGAAAAAAAGGCTCAATACAAAATTAAGTCCTATGTCTCCTCTAAAGTTTCCCAAAGTTTCAGGTTTTTATTTTGTAAATTGTACGCGAAAGCTAAAAATAAGTGAATAAATATTTAATTTTGCAATAAAATTATAAATAACAGATCCTCTTTAAAAAAATCTTTGTATTCTTGTTCCATTTGTATTGTATATCAATTTAACATAGATCTTATAAACATGCGAACATTAAATAATTACAATTCATATCATTTTCACTACGTTAAAATACGAGGAACAACACAAATAAAACATCTTTGTAATATTTCATGCAATCCAGTATTTGTAAATATTTAGACAGCCTGTATATCCTTACATCTTGTTTATTTATGTATGTATGTATGTATGTATATCGATCAGGCCACGAAAGACAAGTACCAGTACGGATCAATTATTGATTTGAGTTCATTCGCTAGACTCGTCTAATTTTTACCGAGCTCGGAGGAACAGCGTCTAGATATGATCCAGACCACTGTATCCGAGCATTACAACTGCGGTTGTTAGTCGCAGAGGTCGGGCTCTTCATACATCCCAGCTAATTAAACTGGGACATGGATACAAAGAGCTACAAATTTTATCTTGCCCCGCCCGGGTATCGAACCCGGGATGACTTGGTGACGAGCAATCATATTTATTTAAATATACATGATTCTAAAAGGCGTTTTTGATATTGAGTACACTTCACAATAAAGTCCAGCATTAGGCAACAAATATTATTCAAACTTCTTGAAGCAGTAAACCAATGTGTAAGTGTAACAGACAGAAATTATTTTACTGCGTCTATACCAAACTTTCAAGCGAAATACCACCAATGCGGATGTAATGCATACTAAATGTACTTTACGTACCGAATTTAAGCAAAATCGTTGGAGCCCTTTTTGAGAAACATTCGAAAGAGTACTTTGACCTTCATGTGAAGTACCCTTTATTTCAAAGTTTTAAAAAATTAACGCACGTGCATCCGACAACAAATAAATTCTACCGTAAATAGGAAATGCGAATTAAATTGATTCATCCATGTACTCAGAATCGCTGCGCACAAACGGACAGACTGAAAGATAGACGGACGGACGTCATGCCAAAAACCCATTTTTCAGAATCAGGGATAACCTACCTACATGGATGTTTCCGACGAAATATCGCTTTTGATTTTTTTTGTTCACGATTGCAACACTTACTATATAATAATAATAATAATAATAATAATAATAATAAGCATCTTTATTTGGAGGCGACGTTAAGGCAAATAACTTCTTTTACACTTAACCTCTTTGTGAATACATGGTAAAATAATGTGACATTATCTATGCGATAAAAAAGTACAAAAAGGGAAGAGATCAGAAGGAAAAGTGTAATTCATTCATCCATCACCATTCATACGGTGGTCCTTGTGTTAATGCATCTCCGAGAGCAACGATGATCGCAATGTATTGGAGAACGAATATTTCGTTGAAATATTCCTTATATTCTTATCAAGGTTGTTCCACAGTTTGGCCACCTCGATAGAGAAAAAAACGAGAGAATTTCTGAGTTTTGTGTCTGGGAATTAAAAGAACTAATTTGGAAGAAGACTGAGTATTTAGGTAATGTCCATCGGAAAAAAAATGGAAAAAGGAATTGAGACAGGTTGGAGTTTTAGTCAGAAGTATTTATGAAGGAAAAGGAGAGAATAGAATTTCCGTCTGTGTCATCCGATTTTTTTTCTGAGGGGGCTTTAGGGTTCGTCAAGGTCATTAGGGCCCTTTGGAGGTCTTTAGAGCATTAGGGTTCGTCAAGGCCATTAGCGCTTTCACTTAGCAGTCGGTCAAGTGATCGTATCGTTTCAGTCCAAAAATAAAGCAGATGCAGGTATTCTGAATCATTTGAAGTCAGTCTGCCAGAATGGAAGGGATGTCTTGGTAAATAATGTCACAGTAGTCAAGATGAGGAAAGACCAATGATTGAACGAGGATTTGTTTTATAGGTTCGGAGAATATGTGTCTTACATGATTGAGAGAGAGCAGAGCAATTTAATCTTTTTTGCAAATGTATGCAATGTGATCTGTCCATGTTAGTGTTTCGTCCATTAAAATGCCAAGATTTTTTACATTTTGAGAAAAGGGAATTTTCACATCACCAATACAAAGGTCTGAATGAAGCGTGGATATAAACCGACCAAGTGAATTTTTATTCCAGAATATAATTGTCTGGCATTTTCTAGGGTTGATGGTCAGATTATTGTTTAGTGACCACAGTCGGATTCTTTCAAGTTCATTATTAAGTAAATGTACAGTGTTGCCGAGTTGATGTGGAGCGCAGAAAGAGTACAATTGGAAGTCGTCGGCGCAGACGTGGTAGCATGATGCGAGTACGAAATTTGGCAGTTCGTTGATGAATAAGGAAAATATTAAAGATGAAAGAATACCGCCTTGGGGCACTCCGCTGGTCAAAGGCAACCAGGTAGAATACTTTCCACTGTGAGTAACACAGTGGGTGCGTCCTTGCAAGTAGAAGCTCAGCCATTTAACGTACGGTTTGGAGGATGAAAAGAAGACAGTTTAGCTTCTAAAATATTAAAGTAAACAGTATGGAACGCTTTGCTGAAGTCTAGGAGAATTAATAGTCACATCTCTTGCATCTAAGGCCATCTCAATGTCTTCAGAAATTACAGTGAGAGCCGTTTGTATACATTGGTCCGTGCGAAATACAGACTAAACATGTCCAGTGTATGTTTTTAAGATATGCTCAGTAATTTGACCATGAACAATATATTCTAATGCTTTTGAAAGTGTTGATAAGATACTTGTGGGACGGAAATCATCTAAAGATGAGGGAGAAGCACATTTAGGTATATTAATAATAATAATAAAGTTAATGAAATAATAATAATAATAAAATTAATGAAATAATAATAATAATTAAATTAAAAAATAACTTACCAATCAAATTTCAGGGGGGAAAAATAAAAAATATTATTTTAATCAAGTAAACCTATGCATGGAAAGTCAATACGCAAGATGAAAAACAAATTGATAGACAGAGAAAAGTCATTTAACTGGTTGACAACACATCATCTCAACGGAGAGCCTCCTGGTAACAGCAGAGGAGCAGGTCCTCAAACAAGATATTATAGGAAAGACATTTTGAAAGAAAATATAGACAGTAAATGTCAGCTATGCCAACAGTATGAGGAAACAATAAACCATATTGTTTCTGGCTGTCCAATATTGGCAAAAAATTAATACATACACCTCCATCATAATGTTTGCCAAATTGTACACTACAGAACCAGTAAAGAATACAAGATAGATGTAACCGACAAGTGGTATGAACATAACTCACAACCAGTTACGACCAAAGCAGACATAACTATCATTTAGTATCAGCAAGTAGTAACTGATAGATCAGTAGCTGCCAACTAACCTCGTATTATAGAGCGAAACAATAGAGACAAAACTCGTCAATTAATAGATATTGTAGTGCCCAAAGATTTGAACATCTCACAAAAAAAGCTGAAAATATAATAAAATACACACTTAAAAATAGAAATTCAGAGAATGTGGAAAACAGAAACAGACACCGTACCAGTAGTAACAGGGGCATTGGGAACTATCGATAAAGTAAAATATACAGAAAATACCAGGAAATATATATATAAATGAATTTTTTTTTAAAACCAGCACTGTTGGGAACTGCCCATATCCTGAGAAAAGTATTGTAGCTGCTATATGGATTACATCCAACCCCACGAATGTGGTTCATTCCCGGTTGGAAGAAAGATACCAGCATTAGCTGAGATAAAAATACACACTAATAATAATAATTATAATAAAAGTGCCTTCATTTTGGCGAACTCAGACCTTAAGGTCTGCTCTTCCGTCTAAACATTTTAAAACATTTACATTTAAAATACAAGATGAAAATTGGGAGGATCGTATTTACATTTAAAGCTGGGAAGCAATGCTAGGGACCATCTCGGTGAAACCTTAAGCGATTGAGCAAATCCAACAAAACCTCAATCAGGATGGCGGCTTAGTGTCGAACATGGGTTAAATGCAATAACAATACAATCTAATTGTGAATGTACAAATAGCAAAATATAGAAATAACAAGAATATAACAAAAATTAATTACGTCATGACATTATTTACAAATTACATATGATAATACGATTATGCGTTACTAGATACATATTCCACCGTATTTACAAATTATATATTACAAAAGATTATATGAAACCAGGGTACTAAAATAATGAAAGAGAGAGATAATGTAAAAGCAAAGAAGAGAAAGAATGAAAGGAAGATAGAAAGAAAGAAAATAAAGCAAACGAATGAGGCAAATAGTCAAAGTGCGGCATGACAAGAGACTTAACAAACATTTCCTTCACTCCTGTCGGTAAAAGATCGCGTAGCCGTTTTAAACAGTGGATGGTGGAGTAAATTTTTTTACATGTTTCGTCTATTTGGGTTTGTCAACTTAGCGAGCTTCAATATAAATTCCTAGATTTTTTCACGTGACTGCACCAAACGAGAGAAGTTTTATTAACCGATATATTGGGTAGAGTGCAATTTGAAAGTTTACTGAGGATTTTCTTTGAACCAAGCAATAAGCATTGTGATTTAGATGGATTTAACCAGAGACCGATAAACGTTGCCCATGTACTGAGCGAGGTGAGATCTTCGTTACGTTTTTTGCGCAATTGAAGTTATGTTAGACGGTTTGCCACTAATATAAATTTGAAGATCGTCGGCGTGCATTTGAAATTTGCTATGTTTAAGAGATTTGTTGACGTCATTAACGTAAATTAAAAAAGCAAGAAAACTGAGGACACTTCCTTATGCGACACCACGAACCATTTGAAGAGAAAATAATGTGTTATTTCCAGATACTACAGTTTGTTTTTGTCCGGTTAAATATTCCGAAGGCCATCCAAAACCTAAAGTCTTCATTTTTGCAAGCAAAATATTATGATCAACTGAATCAAATGCCTTGCTAAAATCGAGAAGGACAAGAATAGTTACGTTTTCCGCGTCACTCGAATTTTGAGCATCTTCTATAACATTCAACGAGGCGGTTCCTGTACTTCTACCTGAACAGAAACCGGATTGACATTCATTAATAATATTTTTGTGATTGAGGTAGCTCTCCACTCGATTTCGAACCACTTTTTCTAATTTCGACAGAGTGGGCAGAATACTGATTGGTCGATACTCATTGTTTTTGATGGATGCGATGTTTCGGGGAGAAAGGCAGTTGTCCACGCAGTAGGGAAGCTACCACTGGAGAGTGAATTATTGATAATATCCGTAATAGGTGAAACAGAAGTAACTACATAAATTTAATAGTTTAGTTTCATTTATCTGAACTCGAGGAGCTTAACTTTAAACTCATTATGATCTTCCATGCCTCTGCTTGAGTGACAGACGTAAAATAGACATGATTTTCTGAGTACTTCTCATCGTTTTGTAAGTACTTTAACACTTCTAGCTTTAAAGATTCATTGATGCACGATGTTTGGCCTACGAAATAAGTATTTAAAGTATCTAAAGGTATACAGATATCGAACGAAGTGGTTGTCTTCCCCAATCCAATACTTTTAAGAGTTTTCCAGAGTGACTTACTATCCCGCATTGCACCTAATGCATTATGATAATATTTAATTTTCTCATTTCAAATTTTTTGAGTAACTATTTCTTAAGCTTTTGTATAATTTGATGTCTGCTTCCTCTTTTGCTTTTCGGGACTCTACAAGCGCTGCATCTCTATCCTTCATAAACTGTTTGATTTCGAAAGTTAACCAAGGTGCTGGGGGCGAGTTACACGGGTCTTTTTAATGGGTATGTTTGTCAATACGGCCAATTAATGTCAGTAAAAAGCTTTAGTTTGTTGTCCACAGACGCGTCGTTGTAAATGTCATGCCATGATATATTTAATCCTTCATTGAGAAATTGGTCTAAATTCTTAAAATCACGATACTCTATTATTTTCGGTACATACTTAGGACATTTCAGACCTTAAGAAACATAAATTAAATCATGCTTAGAGATACCGGGGTACTGGAATTTGCCCATATATTCGAACCTTTTCAGGGATTGAAGTAATAATATGATCGATCCAAGTATCAGAATTATTTGAGTGATGAGTCGACTCCAGATGAAGAATTTTTAAATTCACACCATGAAATAATGTATTAAAGTTAATTACGTGTAAAGAATTTTCTTTTCAGAGAACACAGTTAAACTCACCCATCACGATTATAGAATCAAATTTAACTGTACACATTGAGAATAATTCATCAAGCTCGTGAATACTACCACGCTTAGGGGGTTTGTATATAACCGCTAAAAGGAATTTATTGTTTTTTAAAGTGATTTCAACAAAAAGATACTCCACTTTTCCCGTAATGTCGTTTTCAGAAGAGAATACCACTTTGCTTTTTAAATCATCGCGTATAAATATACCAACTCCGCCACCTCCACACATATTTCTGTCAGCTCGTAAAAGGCGATATCTGGGAACACTGACTAATACAGGAGGAGACAGCAGAGATAATGATGGAATGTGGGAAAATTAAGACATGGACTGCAGAAGGTATGGACGAAATACAACCAAAACACCTTCTTTGGTGCGTATCACTCAACAATGGTTACTGAAAAAAAAATCCAAACTGGCATCCTCTTCTGAACTCCAGACGTTGTATGATAACTTCAATTGAAGTATATTACGTAATGCAACCTTTGACACCTTGTAAATTTTTGTAAAAATCCAGCAGCAAAAGCTTCATACTCGCCACTTCCGAAACAGTTCCCGAAGAAACACGGTAACAAACCGCACTCATAAGTATTTGGACGAATGGGATGAACCAGAAGACAATAGAATTTTTCAATTTTCAGAATTTACAAGTTTTTAAGTTTTAATAATCTAAACACTTGAAATTGTGCATTCAAATTATTAATAAAAATTCAGCCAATACGTAGTAACTATATCGATTCAAATTATTATTCTTCAACTATTTTTAATTGATATAAATTTTCAGCTTCAATTGTATTTAAACAACATCCCCCTCATATCGTATTTTTTCTTATTTCTACCCCCTTCTTGTGATAAATATTTTTAATATAACTTCTGGCTTTGTAGGAACCGTCACGAAACAAACATGTACGATTTTGGCAATTAATTGAGGGGGGAACCAACCAAGTCCTCAACATTTTTTCGGGAAAAGTGAGTTACGCTGCTCATAAAATCATATATTTTCTGTCGAAATCTTTAGCCAAGGCGTTTATGAAACTAACAATGCAAAAAAACATTAAGAAATTTTCATTAGAACAGAAAATATAGAACGAGAAACTTGATTTTTCAGTTCCTGAAAATTTTTGTTTTTTGGATAACGTTGGTTTTCCCCCGAAGATCTTCAGTTAGTAACCTACGAAACTCAATAGAATACTTAATAAATGATGTAACTAATATTAAACAGAAACTGGATTTCTCGGGAATGGAAGAGTGACTCACGTCCCGAATGGATGAGGGAATGAATGGTTTAATGGAAAAGGTGCATGCTATGGAAAGCAATAGAGTATGGAGGCAATGAGCACGGTGGACGAAAAAGTGGGAAAGCTATTGTATAGTTGTGAGACAGCAATCATCACATTGCTTTTGGGTAATGAATGAAATGATGCATAAGCTAGAAAAGAAAGAGCAGGAAAAAAGAGAACGAATCATTCGTGTACACATTGAGCATGATGGGGGTTTAGAACTTCAGAATATTGAGAAGCTGAATGAAAGGTTGGAATTAGAGAGGGGTGGATGTACGTATGCAATAATGACTTAAAAAGATTAAGGAAGTGTAGCGAGGAAAAGAGAAACATTGCTATTAAAGCAAACAGGACAGAGTACTGGAAGGTTAAGAAAAAATCTTGAGATACTTAGAACAAACGTAAAAGTAAAAATAGATACGATACGAGAAACGCTGAGGAAAGATGTAATACTTGTTATTCCTATTTAAATAGAATGAAGTAAATTAGAAGGAGTGTTACGTGAAACATCTGGAATGAAAGTTCTCAAGGTAGTTAAGAAAAATCCAGGAATCGAGATTTTTTTATTGGAAAAGGGTATAGAGGAGAAAGAGGTTGCAAGAAATTTTGACAGAGAGAAATTTTCAAGAAGAAGCTGACAGAAAGGAATTTATAGAAAAGGTAAAGATAGTATATAGGGAAAGAACACGGCGAAACACGCAAGAAAAATTGGATATTGGAATTGCCATCACATGTTGCCGTACATCAATATTTTAGCAAAGACATATGGGGAGTTTAAGAGTTACAGAGTAACAAAACATATAATGCCTCTACGATGTTACTGATGTCATAAACATGGGCATATTGCAGTAGTATGTCGAGAGTAGACATAGTGGACTAGATTATAATTATAAAAATTCTACAAAACATTCGGAGGAACCTGTGGGTATAAATTGCAAGAGAAAAAACATCCCATCAGGATATTCTGCTTTATCAAAGGGTAGTCCGTAGTACAGTGTAGCCCAGAGAATAATGGAAAGAAACACAAATTATGGCACAAACGGTTACAACAAAACATACACTCTAGTCGTAATGATACGGAAACCAGAGAGCTTGACAACTATATGCAGATACACGAAATTGCTATAGGTTGTATTGAAGAGCGACTGAACATGCAAGGGTGGTCAGTACATACACTACGATATCAAGTAATAACGGAAGAAAATTCATGGTCAGCGATGTACATAACAGATGTGAATTTAAAGATAATAGTAATACGAAAAGTATACAAAGGGTAATTGTCAGACAACTCTAATTCAAAAAAAGAAATATAGAAATTATTGTCAATATTTATTGCAAATTTAGTGAGCCAATATTGCCGTACATCAATATTTTAGAAAATATTTTTCGAGAACTTAGGCATGGAAATATTTTGTATTGTTTAAATTCCAATGCTCGGCCACAGTTATAGGGGGATATGCGCACAACTTTAAGAGGTCGTGTTATGGAAAAAATTATTCGAGAAAATACATAAATTGGGTGACAAGGTTAATCCATTATGCACATCTTGAAGTGGACGCGCTAATACGGAGAACGTAGTGACTAATGTTGTAAAATTGAATGAAGTAGATTCGTGTCACTACATGGTACAAATGGCGGCGAGTTGTGTTTATGACTAGCCTTGGACAGTGTACGTATCCAGCATATAACTGAACATTGTGGTGATACAAAGGATCTTCCGGTCTATTACGAAGAGGACGCCCGTAGATATTGGAATAAACAGAAAAGGAGACAACGAAATAAGATCAACTGTGAGTAAATGTGCTTTTTACAAGATTGTGGTTTCTGTCGCGGTGTGGTGAAATGAAGGAGGCTTGTTGAAAGATAGGAATTGCTGAGTATATTGTGTTCTTTGTGTATGGAGTACATGCTGTGTGGGGACATGGTCGTTCAGATTTAGAGAAATGGCAGCTATTTGGAGATACTAAAGATATAGGACCTTCACATTCAAGGCATACTATATAATATGAGTCTACGGGTATAGCGTTAGTTTGTTTACATTTAATGGTCTGTGGAGATATTATCAAGGCCAGGCAGATCGTTCTATTACTGTTCAGTATTGAAGGAGAAACTAGTTACAGAATGGACTGTCAATGCTTCCGCGATACATAAGTACTACAGATACAGCATTCATTATTTGGACGTTGGTTATTCTCAGAGATAGTACATAAAGTTGTTTATGTTTCGTGGTGGGAGAAGATACTACGGAAATAACGAAAGAAATTACAGATGTGTTTATTACTATTCATAAGGAGAGAAATAGAATAGCAATTAATAGCTTATTTCGTGATAGAAGATACTACGGATACTGCTATCTTCAATAAGAAGAAATGAAATATTTAGGTAATACGGCTATCGCCTTTTAGACAGGAGACGGTCAATATTGTGATTGATCGTTGTTGTTCGAGATGGGAGGAGATACTACGGATAAGCAGGGACAAATATAGTCTTAAAAAGAAAGATCAGTAAAATAGTCTTAAGGCATAGGGTACTACAAAGCAAAGAGTTAAAAAAAGGATAAGAAGAGAAAACTATAAAAGAGCAAAAGCCTAAAAGAACATTACATAGACAAACTCAGAATACTTTGTAGATAGGAAAGATGAGACGAGATCATTAGAAGACGGTTGAACAGACACCAAATCAAAAAAGCTACCAGTGGAAAATGAAATAAAGCAACGGGCCGCAATACACAAAAAGATAAGCAGGGACACGACTCCACGCAGCAGTGCCAGTGAATCGAAAATGAGGAAAGAAGAAGAGGAGAAAATGTTACAGAAAACAGGGAAAACAAGGAACAGCTGAAACGGGACGGAACAGCGGCAGGAGAGGCGGGTCTATGAAATGTTGCTGGAGATTGAGGATGAAAAATTTAAAAAAAAGTACCTGGGAAAATACAGCAGCGAGTAAGGGATGGCGTGAAAGATATCTGGAAGACGGTGGTGCAAGTAAGAAAATAAAATGACTAAGAGAAAAATTGAATGAATTGGATGGACTGAACGATGCAAAAGTACACATGATAGCTTTGGAAAAAAGTGTAACATTAACTGCCTTGGACGAGATAATTGTAAATATTATAGATGAACGGTGGAACACCATTCAGCAGAAAGTGCAAATCGAAATGTGAGAGGTAAATAAGCAGATGAAGGATAAGATTCAAAAGATAGTACATTCACTACGTGGTGACTGAAGGTGGAATAAAAGGAGACAGGATATTGGAAGCAGTGAAAGAATTGAATGAAAAGGTGATGACTGGATTAGGAAGTACGGGAGAATGTGTAACAGAAATAATGAAATAACAGAAAATGGCGAAACGGAATGTTTTGTTACTGGATGCATCACGAATCGCAGAAAGGACAAGGAAGACAGCTAGGGAAACTTACAGAAGTAATGAAGAAGAAAAAGTTAACTTTCAATATAAAGGCTATGCGAGAAAAGAAAGATCGAACTTTGGTAATAATTGGTGAGATGGAAAAGGAAGTTGAAAAGTTAGAGCAGGCTTTTCAGAAAGAAGAGAATATTACAATGCAACGACCACGGATACGACGACCAAGACAACAAATTCATGGGTTAAGGAGTGAGGAGGCTAAAGATGGAGGTTTACTGGAAACAATATATGAACAGAACTTTAGATGAAAAAACAAGAGATGAATTTCTAGCGACAAGTAAAGAGGTAACAACGATACGTAAAGGGACCCCTCGAGTTGCTCGATTAATAGAATTGAATTCAAATTATCATAGTAGATTAACAACAAAAGGAAGAGTATACATTGGAGTATACAAAGTTTTCGTGTCACGGATTGCAACACACCACTGATATGCTATCGATGCCATAGATATGGGCATCAGGCCGCAGCCTGTCGAGAGAAAACTGATATATGCGGCAATTGCACAATGCTGAGCCATAGATATACAGACCGTCCAAATAAAAACCAGAAAGCACTTTGTATCAATTGTAAACAAAAGGGACGAAATGATAGCCATAAAGTAACAGATAATGCATGTCCGGAATATGTAGCAGCAAAGAATATACTCTTTCAAAAGACTGATTATGGAGCTTAAATTATGGCAGCAGAATATACAGATATCAATTATAACATCACGAGAAAAAATGAAATACATGGAGGAACACTCCATAGATATAGCATGTCTCCAAGAGAGTTACCATGTAAATGGGAAAAGTTGCCACAACAAAATAACGGCTCGAGTAATTGAGGAGGAAGGTGGTTGGACAGCTTTGGTTGTCAAAACAAAACAAAAAAATCTGCAAGAAGACACCAACTCGAAGCAGCAAGCAGGAGCCTCCTGGTAACAAGTTTTTCACAAGAGTAGAAGAATCAATAAAGAGTTTCTAAAAAATACAATTTCATTGTCGTAAGGTTTTTTAGAGCTATTTCAATAATGAGTTGAATTTAATAAGCAAATTCACACCATTCAATAATGCGTTTTTTTAGAAATTGTTTCAATATGGATAAATGACCAAAAAACGAATTTGATAAGATACAATACGTATTCCAGTCGATTTCTGGTTCTCTGGTGGACAGCCGAATTTGACTTGACCAAATGAACTCATCGTCAAAGTTCGCCTTTTGTATTTTAGAAATAATTCGGTAATATTCGGCGCAGCGCATTGATAGAATTCTGAGCTACCTTCCTCTGTCGCTTGCTCGCTATTGCGTGGGAGAGCGAGCTTAGGTCTGATCGCTCAACCTGGTGGTGTAATTTTGAATTAGCTCATTGCGACGGGCGACAAGGCGCGTCCTGGGCGTGTCAATGCCGCGCGGTTCCTCGCCGCACACTGAATTATATTATATATCTTTTAAGCGGCAATCTCAATTTTCCAGAACTGCGCAAGCGCATGACACACCTGTAAGCAAAAGTTGACCGCTCGTCCCAGGTGTTCATTAATTCGTTACCTGCACGATCGTTTCAAGCGTTTATTTGCTTTTTCGAAACATTGGTAGTGATAAACAATGCACTTGAGGTCTTAAAACTTCAGGAGTATTGTAAGAAGTATTTCATAACATTTTGTAAGACAAGGGCAGACATATAATACAAGTAAATGCGTACTTAAGAGGGAAAGAGAAGTGCACAGAAGAAATACGGTTAATCGAAAAAATGCCAGCAACATATAAAGGAGAGAAAATAGTAATATGTATGGATGCGAATGGTAGATCGCCTTTATGGGGAGAAAATAAAACGTGAGGAAATGGAAAGTTGCTGGAGACACTAATATTTAGTTATGGATTAGCTATAAAGAATAACGGGAACATAGCAACAATTTAAAGCGAATTGGACAAGTCAATAATAGACATAACGATAGCAACAACTGAGGTGGAAATGAATGTGTGTGAACGGCGAGTGGAAGGTGTAACCTCCAACTATAAGTGTATTTTGTTCAACATAAACACTGATAGAATTGAAACAAGAAAACAAGATATGCGAATGTTACAGTTTCAGCGATATGTAATTAGCTAGGGTATCTTTCATTTTCCTCTTTCCTCTTCTTCTTTTTTTAAAGTGTTTTTTAGTAAAAGGCATGAGATATATTGGAATTTGTGTTTTGAGTTGTAATGCAGGAGGGTTTTTAGTGGGTATGGCTGAGTCTTTCGGCGAGTCCCACACGCGGGGAGAGTCATGTTGGCTCTCCCTAGTGCGTAACTGCATTTTCCCTACCTGTACAAGTTTTAAGGGCTCTAATGACCTCGCTGTTGACGAGCCCTAAAGCCCCACAAAAAAAAATTCTTGTTGAGAACGGAAGTTATTTTAAAACCTATTTCTTTCGAACCAGGGACCCCCAAAATGCATACTTAAATCAAATTCTCGTTTTCGAATTTTTTCATGACTTTAATACTTTATGTATACTACTGTACTGTGTACTATACTGTACACGAGAAACTATAACAGTGAAAAAATACGTTTCCTTGTCGTGCTCGGAAGTTATTTTAAAAACCATGTGTTTGGTAACGGGGACTAGAAAAATTAATATTTACATTAAATCACGCCTCTTTGTGCTACGTGTATGACAAAAGTAATGAATTAAAACCAACTTCTTTTTCAGGTTCAAAGTCACTGGATGAACTTAGTACTGTCATTTATTTCAAATTTGAAAGAAAAATAAATATTCAGAATATTATTTCAAATCATATAGCGACATCTCAGTCTTATAAATATCGTAAATGTGTTATGCAAATTTAAGTTCGTTGTAGAAAGAAATTGATGGATTTCCGTATCTGCAGTTCTATGCTGTCCTATGTATTTTATCATTATATCTTTCATTTCAGTTGACGAAAAGTGTATTGCACGTCTACATGGTCCATTTCACTGCTAAATATTATTCAAGCTTCTTGCAGCAGTAAAGTAACTAGTAGTGCAAAACCATTGCACATACTTTCTCATATACATTTCTCCATCTGTGTGACAAAAAATATTTAATTAAACTTATTTTGGGCGTCGTCTCTTTAATTTTGGTCGTCTTCATGTACTCTATTTGACTCATACATTATAGAAATGTTTTAACTACTATTCACATTCAATTTGCAAAATCTTTCGTTTATTTTTGGAGAATAGATAGGAAAGATATGACATATTTCAAATGATAAATTATTGAGATATTATCCATGCGAGCTCAAATCGCACACAATCTGTTTTTTTATATGATCTCAAATTCCCTCACTAATAATTTCATTGATACTCAACGTGTCAATGAACAGATAAACTTGTATGTGCTTTCAGCTTTGCCTGGAAATACCCTAATCTGTGACAAATACGAATGAGAAAATTCATCCTGAGATGTCATCTTCGACGTCGCTAGCTGGGCCAGGGCCCACGACAGATGGGGAGCAAAATGAGGAGCCCTGGTGGAAACTAGTGCAGTCACTGAACTCATTGATAGAATAAGTTCACACATGAACAATGTAGAATCAAAAATTAAACTAAAAGAGAAAGAAAGAATGGCAGCGACTGAAAGGGGAGTAATCTTACAAGAGATAGGAAACGTGAATATTCTACTACGCATGTTAAGAGACATAACAGTAGTTTAGGAAAACGTTGATAAGACCACTACCACCGTCACCAGTAAGGTAATAGGAAACCTTTACAAACTTACAGATCGAGACCCAAAGGAAGACCTTCGCAGATTCAGTGAAATCTACTTCTGAGCAGATGCGTAAGCTTCCCGAACAAATACCATCGAAGCTTCCCGCACATTATCCTTCCCTTGTTCTTAAAGATAAAGTTGCGAAAATAATTAAATACGTGGATGATGTTAAAAGGGAAGTTACAAGCAAAGTTGGTCGGAAATAAGAGTAACCCGAGGTCGCAGAATAGAAAATGGAGCCATCATTGAGAGTCCCTTCCAAGATGACATAAAACTTCTAAAAGATATTTTGGTGACTTCGGAATTACTGAAGGTGGAAAATGTGGAAAAGAGAGATCCAAAAATAATCATTTACAGTATAAATACTGACATTTCCGAGGAAAATTTGATTTTTAAAAAATCTCCATTTTGTGATGGGGAAAATGATATTCCAAACATTCATGTGAAAACAAAGTTTGACCGTGCAAAAAATACAAGAAATTGGGTTGTCCAACTACCAGCAAAAATTTCGAGGACTGTGTTGGAAAATCGGGATCAACTTTGAATGGAACTCCTTTAAAGTAGAAAAATTTGAGATGCCAATCAGATGCTTCAAATGCCAGAGGTATGGACATCTTGAAGTACAATGTAGACAAGAAAACTACACATGTAGGTATTGTGGCCTAGAGGATCACAAGACAGAAAACTGAACAGAAAGAAAAATGTTGTACAACGTGTAAGAGACTTAGCAAGGGATCCAAGCCTTTGACTGGAGACAGGAAAGAATATTCAGAGTACCACAGAGCTTTGGAAATTCTTAGGCAGAGAACAGACTATGGAGAGATCAACAATTTCCCGTAAAATCTCAGACAATATTTTAAAGCCACTAATCATTGTGCATCAGAACATAAACGTCCGAAAAAAATTATCTTATTTGTTGCTGAGACTTTGTCTGGTGATCAAATACCTGATATAGTTATTTTATCTGAGGTATGGATCGATGAAGAAGAAAAATCATTACCTTAATTTACCAAATTTTCATATGGTCGGCAACTTTAATTTCAGCTATACGACAGGTGGTAAAAGTCTACTTCAATATAAATACGATTGCTTCCGTTAATATAGAGATATTCCAAACTGCAGATGTACTGAGTTTTTCATTTAAAGTCTTAAATCAGGATCTCGCAGTGTATATATTATATGAGTTTAGTCCAAGTAGATTTGTAGTCGAGCTTGAATCATTTTTACAATGTTACGATATAAAACTCATTATGAATATCTTTTTAATTGGTGACATAAATGTTTTAGGAGATTTAGAAATTGAAAAGTACAACATCAATGTCAGCTTATGGTTTAGAATCCTTAATCAATGAATTCACTAGAATTGTTCGCAATAAATGTATGTCAGTTGTTACTAGTTTATACTCATATCCTGTTTTCACCTGAGTATCTGACAAGAACAAGTTGTCTGTCGAACTCTACTGTATAATAGAGTCGGGAATCACAGACCACTGCACGTGAATAGTGACGGTGTGTGGCCGGGAGAGAGCTTGCCCACCATAGAATGTCACCTCAGCAGTGTCGTTTTGTATTAACTTCGAACTGCTCCACAGATGGCTAGACAACACTGATTGGTCCCCTGTTTACAAATGCAGTGAAGCATCACGAGCTTACAACACTTGGTCCAATTTTTCAAAATGCAGTTAGTAATAGTGGTACAGAGTTCCAAAATTTAGAAAGTTCTCAAGTTGCGAAAAAACTTAAACCATGGGTGGCGGTTGCTCTTTTAAGAAGGGTTAAATTTAAAAAAGTCTATAACAAAATGAAGAAAAATCCAAACACAACTATTAGAAAGTATTTTGTATGTTGTAGAAATGGATTACAGTTAGATATTAAGTTAAGCAGCAAACTTAAGCAGTTTTATTCGCATTTTAGTTACTCAGCAACTGTTTATTAATAGTAAAAATGTTATAAAGAGGATAAATGTATAATTGACTGTATCATGTGATCAACAAAAATTACTTTAAAAAGCACCCGTTCTCTCTGGGATTCGAACCCCGAACCTTTCGTTAATGAAACACGTACGTTACCCCTGGACCACCAGACTCAATGAGTAGCCGATGAAATTCTTCGTTTATTAATGACTAGTATTAAACAGGTGTTAAAATTGTTGTACAAAGAAAAAAGACCATGTTATATCACATTTTCGTTCCAAAATACATATATTCTGTGAATTTCATTAAAATCGTTAGAGCCGTTCATTAAAATGTTTTGCTGGATTCCCGGACACGTGGGAATCAAAGGAAATGAGGAAGCAGCCGTTTCCGCGAAGGCAGCATGCCTTAAGAATCGCGTGGATTTCTTCCAAAAGAGGATATCCTAAATTCCATCAAGACAAGGATTCTGAGTGAATGGAACAATGAGTGGTTGGCTGTTGAAAGGAATGAGCTCCGACTTATCAAGTCCTCTGTTAACTCATGGAGCAGTTCCTGTAGGTCAGCCAGACGCGAGGTCTTGCTGACCCGACTGCGCATAGGACAATGTCCTCTCACTCATCGGTATGTCTTGCTACTTGATGATGAACCCGTTTGTGAGGAGTGTAGCTTTTCTCCGACAGTGCGTCACCTACTTACTGATTGCAAAAATACACCAGAATACGAGACAAATTGGTCTGGCTGCAGATTTACCAACAATTCTCGGATGAAACGGATGATAATAAACTATTGAATTTTATAAGTTGATCGGGGCTCCTCCCACAAGTTCTTGGGAGGGTTTAAATTTGCTTTCTCCTTTCCTCTTCCCTTTCTTCTTTCCTTTTATTCTTCCTTTCTGTAGTTTGCAAATTATAATTTTCAGAATTATTTCATTTTCGATATAGTGTATTGGGCTATTTCCTTTTCTTTCCTCTCATCTTTGTATTTAGATATTAGTTGAATTCTGGAGGGTTTCTTTAGTGGGTATGGTTGAGATATCCGTCGAGTCCCACACACGGGGAAGAGTCACTACGGCTTTTCCCTATCGTGCGAAATTAAAATTTTTCCCACCTGCAAGGGCTATGTCCTTGACGTTGACGAACCCTAAAGCCCTAAGGAAAAAAATTGTTGCATTTTATGAAATTTTTTATAGATTTTATTTTTATATATAATAATTGAGTATATATAATTAACTCGGATAAAAAATAAGTGGTCCATTCTTGGATATTCAGAAGGCATTTGACGCAGTAAACCACTTCACATTATTACGAAAAATGTCTTCCTGTGGTATAACAGGTGTTGTATTCAATTTGTTTGAGAGTTATCTTACGAATAGGAAGCAAAGAGTTAGGATAAATGGCCCTAAAGCCCCAAGAAAAAAAGAAAAGGATAAATGGGATTTTGAGTTATATAGGAGACATCGAATGTGGCGTTCCGCATGGCTCAGCCTTAGGAATCTTATTCTTAATATTCATGAAATATTTGTGCAATGTAGAATATAATGGTACACTTATCTTTTGCTGACGATACGGCACTACGCTACGTAAATTCGTCGAGAGAGGAAATCCAACATTTCATGAACCTTGACCTTTGCTTATTGAGTCATTGGTTCTTAACAAATAGGATGGTTTTGAGTCCGGAGAAAACGATTTATGTTAATTTCAGTTTACGAGGGGAAAACATTTTACTACTACTATCATAAATGCCAAAACTGTTTATTGTTAGAAGATATGTGCTGAGCGATGTGTTTCCATTAAAGAAAGCAATAATGTTAATTACTTGGGTGTTTGTTTGGATAGGGTAATCAATTTGAAATTACATTTAAAAGCACTAAAATCAAAATTAAAGAGCTAACTTAGATTTTTCTATTTAGTCAAAAAATTATGTACACCTGATGTACTTCGTAGGTATACTTTCACTTGCACACAGTCAGTGGCGACGATTAGGGTGGGGCGTGGGGTACCTCCATACCCCTCCCCCAATTTTTTAAGGAAAAATAAAAATTTCATTTTAACCGTGTAAAAAGTAATGAAAAAAGTACACCATCCTTGATATGGTAATCACCAATTGTCTTTCCTTTGTTTATTTCATTATTTAAGTAATACTTAGTGGAAATATGCAGAAATGTCATGTTAATGAAAATTGTTAATGTTTTTGCCCCACTCCACACTTTGAATTCTCAATTGCCGCTACTTCACACAGTATGATGGATTGCGCTATCCCTTGTGGGGAGGGGGGCACGCCAATTCACAAGTCACACCCATTTATTGCTGTGTTAAATCTATAATTAATTTTTTTATTTTTACATAGATTCTTTTTTGTCACATCCCCGTCTTCCGATATTCCGCGGCATTTCTTGTTTCCATTTTAATTCTGTTTATCCTTCTTGATGCTGCTTGTCCTCTATCATGTATACGCGGGCATACTTATCATACTAGCCTTTCAGACCTTTTATTTCCTTTATTTTGTCAATGTATCTTGTAAATAGTCCATATTGCTTCTCCATTGCTATCATTTCTGGTCTCATTTCAGTTATTCCGACAGCATCCTTAAGGTATTTTCCACGTTCTGGTCCATAGAAGACAATCCCAAAAGACATGATCTCTCGTCTCTTTTCCTTGTCCACCATCAGTTCTTCACCCACCAATGTGAATCTATGCAAATACACGTTATAATCACCATGTTCTGTCAACATCCACGATACCTGGATTCGGGCTGAACCATTTTCTTCTCTTCTCTGTGAAATTCACGTCAGACAAACACATAGTTGTCTTTCTTTTGGTGATCTTTTCCATTCTATTTGCCATGTTTGTATTAATATCCGTGTTATCTGCCGCGTCCATCCCTTTTCGTCATATTTCACTACTTTCCCATTCCACACTATCTGTCATTTTTGTCGCATAACTCCTCTCGCACTTAACAAAGCATAAAAGGTTTTCTTTACTTTATATTGTATATATTCAATATGTTTACTGAAATTCAAATCTTTATCCATATTTATTCCCAAATGTGGTCCTGGACTACCCGTATTTTATTTCCCTTCAACATTACGTTTCTTTGTCTCTATTTCTAGTTCATGTAGCACACACCATTGACTACACACCTCCAGCACTCTATTCCCATGTGCTTTTAATGCTCGTTTCCCTGTTCCCTGTACGAATACCACATCATCCGCATATGCTAGTATGTTGTATCCTGCTTCTCGTACTGTTCTTATCATACCATCAATAATAAAGTTCCAAAATATTATCCATGGGACCCCTGCGGGCAGCCTTTATCCATCTCCAAAATTATTCTTTCATCCCCAATCTGTAAGTAAGATATTCTGTTTTCAAAATAATTTGCTAAAATGTAAATATAACAATTTATGTTGTCATTTAGTATCTTTAACATTCCTTTCCGTGTTACATTGTTAAATACCCCTTTGATATCCAGAAACAATGCTATTCCTAGCTTGTCTGTTCTCCATTCTAGCCACATTAATAATTGTTTTATTGCATCAATTGTGGATCGTTTTCTCCTGAACCCATACTGATACTCATCCAATATTCCTGTTTCCGCTATCCATCTGGGTACTTTTTGCATAAGTATCATGTCCTGCAGCTTCCCGAAACATGGCAAGAGGCTTATTGGTCGGTACGAATTTGGGTCGTTTTGCTTTCTATTTCTCCCATTATAAAACACTCGTACCTGTCCAATTTTCCACACCTGCGGGAATCTCCCTTGCTCAATACGTGAACTGAACAACTGATGTATTTTTTGCGCATAACTGGGTAACTTGCTTGTAATATCTCATTTGTTATTCTTTCATAATCCGGGTTTTTCCTTATTGATAAAGATGTGTGTCATCATTTTCTTCTTGTTATCACAACACATTCTTCTAAGTCCACATTTTGTCTTTCCCAATATTCTGCTTTTCCTGTCCTTAGTAATATTATCTCTAACAACTTTTCCCCAGTATCCCGCCAGCCTCCTGCTTTATCTTCCCCAAACTGCAATGTTCTCCACACTCGTTTTACCTTCATTTTTTCACGAGCTATGAAATATGGGATACCCCATATATTCTTCCTGTCACTTTTCATCACAAAATCTTCCCACGACTCCAATTTACATTGATTGATCCTTTTTCGGTATTCTCGCAGTATTCTTTTATACTTCATTTCTGCCAACAACACATTCTTCCCCCGCTTCTTATACCGCTGGTATTTTCTCCTTGCCCTTGCACGTTTCTTCTTTAACTCATCCAGTTGTGTCTTCTACCAAATCTTACCTGGTCGTATTTTGTGTTCGAGCCTTTGGGGAGCATTCCGCGGCACCTTTCAGTATTGTTAACTGCAATACATCTACTTCCTCATCCAAGTCTAACTCACCATTTGGCCATACCACACCCCTCAAATATCGCTGAAACTGTTCGCATGGATTCTGAATTTACTACTTTCTGGAACGCAAGAGGTAAATCAAATATTGATACGATATTCACAAATCAAGTAGCAACGAGAATCTTAAGTGATTGGAAGATTCTTCCTCACTTAACTAAAAGCAACCACAATGCAATTGAATTTAATATTTCAGTAAATAATACAAGCAAAATCGAAGTATTCAAACCTAAAAATTATCAATTAGTAAATTGGAAACTTTTTGCATTTTGGTTCCACGAAAAAATTAAGGAAAATAAAAGTCAATATAAAAATGGAATATTGACCAAAAAATCAACTTTCTAAATAAACAAATTATGAATTTTCCAGAAAGCGGTCAGGGTAAAATACAATAGAAAGCAAGAAATTTTAAGAACTCATTCTTCACGAGGGAAGCCAAGCAACTGTCGAAGGACGCTGGGAGGCTTCGTAAAAGAATTCAAACAGTGCATAAAATTCTGTCATCTCAATAAACTGAAGAGGCCGAGGAGTTGTTCCGGACATATAAAAATGTGAGGAAAAGACTCACTCGGCTTATTAAAAATAAATAAGTTACATCCTGGATGTGAGCAGGAGCGATCCATAGCGAATCCAATATAAATTAGCAGCGGAGAAAATCAGAGAAACAGAATTTGTCAACAATAAGGGGAAACAAGGTTATACTTCTCTTGGTGATACTGTCAATACCATTCTGGGGGTACTTCTACCTCAGGACGATCCTGAGACGGATACCGCACTCCAAGGAGAATTTAGAAGACAAGCAGAATTAGCTACTTTCCATGTCAAGATAATATCAGTATTAATAGATAAAATTTTCAAGAGGCAACCGGTAACCTCAAAGAGAAAATTAAGAGAGCTCCTGGTATTGACGGAATCACCAACTACATCTACTACCAAATTAAGGACTAACTGAGAGATTTTATTTTGATAAATTTTCAGGAATCGTTGGAAACGCTATTTCCCCGACGTTTGGAAGGAATCTCTTACTGAAATCCAAAGACAAGCCAAGAGAGGAAAAATCGTATAGACCGATTAGCCTCCGTCCTGTTATAGGCAAAACCATTTGACAAGATCTTACATTTCAAATTAACCTCCTTTCTAGAAGACCAAAATCTGATAGACTCATGCCAGTTTGGATTTAGAAAAAAATTGTCCACTGAAGACGCTATCGGATGCCTTATGAATAATATAGATAATATTGGGCATTCATTTAAATATGTTTGTACAATTTTTGTTGATTTCATAAGAGCATTTGATAACGCATGGCTTCCTTTTTTGGTATGGCAACTAAAGAAAATTAATTGCCCCAATAATTTAGCGAAAATTGTAATGAGCTTTTTTACAATTAGGAAAACCACCTCCAGTTTAGGAAGTTTTAAGAACACAAGAAATTTGAACAAAGGATGTCCCCAGGGATCGCATCTTGGTTCCACCTTCTGGAATTCATAAATGATTTACTTGTAACTTTGAGAGCACGTGAGTCAAGAGCAGTAGCGTATGCTGACGATTTAGCGATCACGGTTGGTGGGAACTCTAGAAAAGAAATTGAAGAAATGGCAAAAGATATAGAAGTTTTAAATATGGACCAAATTAGAGGTCTCACCAACGAAAACCAAATCAAGCCCAATCTTCAAAGGGAAATTAACGAGAAATCCGGTCATCAAAGTTCAAAATAAGACAGTTAGTGAAAAATCAATTATCTAGGAATTATGTGAGATAATAGACTAAATTTTTTGGAACACGTTCAAAATCAGGCAAGTAAAGTCGCAAAAATCTTCTGCAAACTTAACAGAATTGCAGCAAAAAATAAATATTTCAATAAAGATTCACTAATAACAATCTATAAGGCCGCTTTTCTCCCTATTCTTTTCTATAATGTCTCAATCTGGATACATAGGATTGAACATACTCATGTGATCAGGGTCCTAAAGAAAACCCAGAGAGTTCCACTACTACTCTTGACTAACGCGTACAAAACCACATCACTGGTCAGCACGAATGTAATAACAGAACTTCTACCTTTAGACCTACAGGAGAGATATATAAGCATCTGCAGAAGCTATAAAAAAGGTGAAACAATAAATTTGGACGGCACAGAAGTGGAGCCAGGAACTTTGGGTAAAAAAGTTAGAACCATAATTTATCAAAATTTAAACAGAAAATGGCAAAAATTATGGGACAATAGGAAAACAAAACCTTTCATTTTCTCCAAAACGTAACTCACATAAAGCTATCCTTTCTCCATAGATGCACCATATGGAGTATCATAGGGTATGGACCCTTCAACGGAAATCTATTTAGATTCGGACTGGTTGCCACTACGGAATGTCCTCTGTGTGGTGATGAGGGAGAGACATCTCATGTTATTTTAGAATGTCCAGGGTACCTGAACCTTCGACATGAAGTCACAAAGGAAATTAATCCAGATGTCAACTCTCTCCCTAGGTTTTTACAAAATGAATTTGGATATAGAATTCTTAATGATTACTGTTACAAAATAACTGAAAGACGACTTCTTTTTGAAAACGACGAATAAATACTCATATTGTCTTAATAGTGTTTAAAGGAATTACCAATTTAAATGTAGTTGGTATTTCTTTTCCTTTTGTAAATTTTCTTTGTAATTTTCCATTGTATACTTTTATTTTTTGTGTTTATTCTACTTAAGTATTTGTGAAAATACCACTAAGAATGTGCTACCCTGTAGGAGACCTCCGTCACTGGCAGGATGAGGTATAACATTGTGGAGGAGAAAAATGGAAGGAGGGTCCTGGATGGGATAAACATCCTTCCGCTTGTGGTAGGAACCTTCTTTCTCCTGCCTAAGCTGGAGTATCAACTAATCCCCAAACTAGAAGGTCTTCAGAGCCTCGAAAAGGTAAAAATATCAATGAATGAAGGCACATCAAGAGTAAATCTCTACAAAATCCACCTCAAGGAAAAACAAAAATCTGCAAAAGATAAATGTCCAACTTTCCCACGGGTACAGAAATCTGTCACTTTCGCTGATGTATCATCGACGTGGAGGATCTTTCTCCCCGTGAAATTGGAACCAATATTACTCAATCACCCTGTTCACTGTCATGAAGATTTTTCTTCATACCTTTGATGAAAGATACCTCCTGTTTAATCTATCCTTGTTTGAGATTCCATTTTTGGTTTCCTCCACCCCACCTCCTCCACCCTACTCTCAGGATATTTCGAACTCCTTTCATTCTTCGACCCCCGTACTTCTCACATATACATCTTCTCAAAACCATCCAAACTCAAAATGACCAGAAATTACCCCAAGCTATAATTTTAATTACATATATCCTGATATAGATAATGTCACTTTGTCAAAGGCAGAAGATCCTAAAATACTGAATCAAATAACTCAAATATTGGTGAACCGAACAGTGGATGGTGGAGGATCTGTGAGATGGCCGTGTCCGCCTGCAGTGATGGAGGTTTCACTGTCTCGAGAGGGTATCCCTATCGAGGTGACATCTCTCAGAAAGATATCTCTCAGGGAGATTCTCAAAAAGATTGAAGAAATAAGAGGGGTTGCTTATGAACTTGAGTTGATGTACAATCATTACAAATCTATTTACGGCCGAATAATATTTAATAACATGATCCCATATCCTGAATGTCATACGGTTTCATATATCTAAATCAGTGCCACAAGATCGTAAAACTGGTAAAATTCCTCCTGTATGCAAATACAAGTATATTATTATAATCTATTCAAATTTACATTTCAGTCTTTTCTTATTTTATTAAATCTTTATTCCACAAAATTTTAATTTTATCTCATCCTATTCTGATAGACTCTTTCTATCATGCTTCAATTCAATATTCTTCTCTTGTATTACTTTTGAAATCACCTTCCTACTTTCAATCCTTTTGTATATTATTTTATTCTATTTGTACTTTTAAATTCTAAGTTTAATTTAATTTTATGTTCTTCAATTATATTTTATTTATTTTACTTATTTCATGTCTATTTTAATTTATCGTCTTCACTTTTTCAACATTACCTTTATCCTTATTTTTATTACTTTAACTATTTTATCTTTATTTTTATTCAAAACTTTAAATACACTATACTATTCTCTAAATTATTAACATCTAAATTAACTATCAAATTTAATACTATAAAAATCTCATTTTCAATTTTTTAAATTAATTCATTTTAATGTCAGTCAATGCGTAAATTTGAGCTGATATCAAATCTTTCTTTCCGACGAATCATGCTAGATAGTAGACATCCGCCTCCTCGTGGCCAGGGACGGGCAACATGGTCCAATGTCTTGCTCATTGGGTCATGGCTAAGCGGTGCTAAATCAGCTCAAACAGCTGAAGACATAGGTACTATTGGCTGTTTTTTTTAAAGCCAAGTACATAATTGGCTAATTTTTAAAGCCAAGTACATAATTTTTTCGATGCTTTGATGACTAACCCCTTTTGGCGTAAACTCAAAATGACAACGGAGTAAGATACAAGCTTTGATTTGGTGCTTGCTCCTAAATACAAGATATTTAACTTGATATGGCTGCTGATAAATGTTTTGGAAATTTGGGGCTCGAACGTGAGGCCATTTTTAATTCCTCCATCAATCAGTATGTTACAATATGTTCTTGATGATACTTCCAAAATTGCAATAGACATTATTAACATTTCAAATGTCCCTTTCTTCACTTTCAGTTATATTTCATACTGCTAATTCATACTAATATTTCATACATTCTAATATTAAAATTAGAACTTTCAATGTTTTTATTTAGAACATTGATGACTTCTCATGCATTTGTCACACCTATTCGAGCTCGTAAACACGAAAAGGCTCTCCCATTAATAAGTAGGGCTTTTATATGACGACTATATCCACTTTCTCCTTAACTAGCTGTGGGAAAAGCTCCCGAGTCGATGTCCAACAATGGATATAGATGGTATTGGTGACTTTTTGTTGGCGTAATCAAAAAAGTAACTTGCGTAGTCACGTCAAGAATATGTTTATTATTAATTTTAACATTCGACCGCTTAGCAGCCATCTTCAGTAAACTTCCTCCGGACAAGGAAAAGCGGCAAAAGCTTATATGGTTGACGAAACTATGCAAGTTAGTTTCGTAATGTTGGATATTTTGTTGGTATATTCGTAATGTCATATCTGCCTGTTAAAGTATATGTCTGTGACCTATTTTCATCGCGTTAGTATCCATAATCATTCCTACTTCTGAATCTCTGGTTCGCCATCACATACTCTTCGTACATCTTACATCGTACGTCGTAAGTACCCACTCCACGTCGTCGAATAAATTAGAACTTACCCTCGCTTCACCTTTTTGAGACAATCTGCGTAATTATGTTCCTCGGACCCACAACAGTCAAACGTCTTCCTATTTCTAACGAAATCTACTAATAAGACCATAATTATGACAGAGGTAGCATTTTAAAGGTCCTAGGTACTCTATGCGACCCCATCTTTCTTTACTCTTTTCGAACGTAACTTTTTTGTAGTCACCTCCCTCCAACTTAACTATTTCATGCGTAACGTTTTGCTTTTCCGCATCTTTTTCCGTATCACACTCACCTGTTTCTCCACGCTATTCTGAATCTGTAAATCCTCAATAAATTCCTCATGTACTCCTTTAAGTGCATCCTTTATAATCACCTTTTCTTTGCATCCCTCCATGCTTTTTCCACTGACTCCATAATTTTACCCAGCCTATTATCCTCGTCCAAAACAAATACACCTTTTGTTTTATTTTGCATTCCTCTGCGCTAAGCGACATCTTTTCTCTTATAGTTTGAAGAAGCTTACCCTCAACATTTACCTCGTGCAGCTCCTAATACCACCGCCCTTGCCCGCGCCCTACTTCCTTGTTTCGTTGCAGCCACATACGAAAGTGAGTCGCGCAAGTTTCTAACATCCTCTTTCCCTCTCTCGATCTAGTGTGTTATATTTGCCATATATTTCTTACTTGTTCTTCGTACTGTTTTCTCAGGTTTCTTCCAGTACTCTATCAACCGATGCTGTATACCACAAACAGGATTTTCTACATGCTGTCAGCACATCTAAAAAGATGTCACGAGGTGACATTACGGCTCCCTCTCGGGACCTTTCGTCCGCACCCTCCTTTGGGTGTCGCGACCCCGCTGCTTTTGCAAAGGGTTGATGATTATTTACGGCCCTCACTGAGCAGGCCCTATTCATTAAAATGGAGTCACTGTCCTCCCAGATGGGGCCTCCAGACGGTATCCCGCTGCGACAACCACGACAACGCACCCTTCCTGTTTTCGTCTGTGGTGAGACACTTTGTTTGTCTGTGTGGTCAATCAAAATGACAGACAGAACGATGACACGACCGGCACAGCCGCACCCCCATGTCCCCTCCACATAACATTTCCCTCTCTTTCTTCCCTGTCGCATCTAAATCTATAGACAACGCCCATCCACTTCTCCATGACAATGAAGTGTCGTGTGCAACTTTTTCCATCTCCATGGATAATCCCCATCTACGGCGGCCTAGTATTGTATCCTTATGGACACGCGTCGCCACCACCCCGCCAGGACGTCGTCCAGGGCGCCTACCGACCCCCGCGCGCCCTCCCCGAACTTACTTAAGGCAAGGGACACGCATCAGAGAGGTCGACTTGTCTCCTGGTCTTCCCGTCGTGGTACTCGACGGACCCCGAGGGCCGAGCGTTGCTGCCAGACGAGTCGCTGACGATCTTTCACCGTGGCCACGAGAGTGGTCAACAACTTTGGGCCGAATGATCTCCCCGATGGTATGAACTTGGAACATTGTCGGATCTCGACACGAGCAGCCCTTACGGCAAGCTATATCAGAATGTTGTAATCATTCGCCCAGAAGGGCAGTAATGTAACTGGTTATTTTCATGCCCACTCAGGGCTTTCTTATTCATTAAATTCTATTAATATTTTGCATGAGTTATTGTTTTTAACCTTTCACCAAGACCTATGACAGCAGTCCAAGCGAGTTACTCTAAATCTAAACCGAGGTATCCTAACCCACCGTCGGAGATGAAAACTGTCTCAGTATCCAATAAGAGACGGGCTCCGATGTGACATGGTGGAGGCGCCGGTCTTTCCTCGATATTGCTGTTTTAAGGAGATATATTGCACGTCAGTTTTTCAATTGTTTTGGCTTTTAAACGATTGTTTTAACCATTTTTCTCTCACTTCTGTTAGATGGTCTTAGTAATTAGTGCTCTTTATTTTTTATATGTATTGCTCTTTACAGACGCTTCATTTTCTTTTGTTTTCACTTTTGGGTTTTTTTATGTGCCCCTTATGTGATTTTGTATTGTGGCTCGCCTTATGGTGTTGCTAATCCGATATTTTCCTTAATTTCATTCTCACCGATTCCGCTCACTAATGTGTCATTTTCGGGCTTGGGTCTTTCGCTCTTTAGTGTTCCCCGTTTTTCCGAATGTTTGACGCGTTCTTGGGGGAATGTCCTCGCGTCTCACTCGCTCACAGAAGGGCGGTCACCTCCACATTGTAGATCAATTTTCCGATGGTAGTCTAATAGCGCGTCTTCAGGTTCCGGTTTCACCTGCTTCCGCTCGCAGTCTTGACGCAGACGTCTCCTTTCAGTTTCCAGAGGCGCCGCCCTCGTCACCTCAGGCAGACCGCTTCGCTCCCGTCATTACACTTACGCCTCCCCCGTCCGCTTTTTCCGGAGTCATGGCGACTCTGCCCTCCCCGCCGGCTCCCGCCCCTCGTCACCGCACTCCCAAAATCGTTGGTGAATTCTCGGGCGATAAATCGCATACAGAATATTTTCTTGAGAATTTTTATAGGCCGCTTCCGTTTATAGTTGGACGGATGTGGAAAATATTCAATATTTTCCTTGTTATCTACGTGCGAGTGCGAGCGCGTGGTTTGACGTCTTCATGACGAAGGATAATCAAGACTTAAAATGTTGGGATACTGTGAAGCAGGCCTTTGAAAAGGCGTTCCACCTGACCGGTCGCCGTGAGAAAGTTATTGTACGCTTACGTACGCGCAAACAAGGTAAAAAGGAATCTCTTGAAGCATACGTCTTTGATGTCCTTAAAGTTTGTAAGAAAATCGATCCGGCCATGCCCGAATCTGACCGAGTGGATCATATCCTCCGCGGTTTACAGTTACCTTTCGTAGAAAAAATCTTGCCGCTTCAGCCCTACTTCGTTTCCAAATTACTCGACATTGCGCGGTTAGTAGAGGAGACGAGGGAACGGTTTGCTCAGGAAGTATATGCCTTACCGCCTGAGCCGGCGCCCCCTCCGACAGCCCCGGGGACGGTAGAGAAACTTTTGGGGAAATGGTCTCCCTCCTACGGCGTCAGGGGCGCGAGGGCCGCCAACCAGGCGCCTACGTATCCTAACCCACCGTCGGAGATGAAAACTGTCTCAGTATCCAATAAGAGACGGGCTCCGATGTGACAAAGATGTGTTCGATGGTACATTTTCCATCTTCTCCAATTTTTCGTTTAAAATCCTTTCTCCTCCTGCGTTACATCCGAAGCTACCCTCTTTAAAGTATCATCCCCTGTGAAACCTACTCTCTTCCCATAATTGGCCCTGAATCTGTCATTTTGTCCCTTACTACATCCCACTTCTGGTGTACCCGCATTTGAAGAATTTCCCTCTATGATAGACTATACTCCATCCTTTAGGAAACTCCAAGATGACGTTATCCATCCCTTTGTTTCCGAATTTCAAAGCGTACCTCGAACTTGCATTCTGGTAGCACGCAAAGTGATTCCTAACATGGATTGATACCCATAACCTGGGTTTTGTCACATAACTGTTAACTTCGAATCGTCACACCCTAGGCTGTCACACTGAAATGGGAAAGTACTAGTAAGCTCCTGCTCGTATATTCCAAGTCCTATCTTAATCCTTCGAAGCGCTTCGATGCACTTGTGTTTGTTAAACACAAAACCTAAGTTTTAATACGTGCATGGATTTTTATTCCGGCCCTTGGCACCCGCGATTACCGAGCACACAAAGACAGCAGCAGGTGCTCCTGCTCCAAAATACCATATTCTCAACTCTCTCCTCTGCGTTTCGTAACAATGCTCAAAACTTAGGTTTGGTGCATGTGTTGTACACGAAGTGCCCGTCGTTTACACCCACAACGTTCAACTTCTTGAGTACGACAGTACGTATACCCCTCCCCTAATTTCAGCCTGATCCCTTTAGGCGTACCGTCAAGATGAATCATTGATTTTTCAAAGCTTGGTTGAATCGTGTGGGCACAAATAAAACTTGTGTAATCGTCATAGTTTTTAATTCAGATTTTGACTTAATTTTTTCCCATCACCCTTGAAAGTAATTGCAAGTTCGAAACGGGCTTACGGTTTTTCCCCTTCTCCTCAACCACATTTCTTTAAGTCCAGTTTGAACTTTAAAATTTTTGCTCCTCCTATTGATTTTTTCTATTCCGAAATTGGACAAGGAACGTTTTTCGCTTTCACATAGATTTTTTCAATTAGATCTTAGTATTTTTCCATCCTAGTGTAGAATGCGAGAATTCCATCCTAGTGTAGAATTCAACGTCAGAATCTAACTTCATGGTGGAGCGAATTCTAACTGTTGGAACGACATACATTTTTGTGCTATTACGCCAAACGATTCCCGATCTTTCTCACGTAAAAAACGTTCTCGCAGTCACTAAATAAAGAGAAAGCGAGGATGGGGGCGGTTAAATAAAAGAACTTAATTTTTATACAAATGTGCTTCTTACGTCTAGCGACACTTTGTAACTCTTTTTGTCACTGATCAAACGACGTAATCGCGGGAAAAAAAACTATTTTCCAAACGGGGAGAAATGTTGAATGAGGTATCTCGCAACGGGTTACTCCCATTAGTGTAAAACCATGTAAACTTTGTTTCTTGAACAAACGCGTAGTCTTGGGTAGTTGTAGAACATCTGAAACACACAGCCTTCGAAAGGGGTGGGGAGGTATGGGGCAGGGATGGTCTTCAGAAGTGCGTGATTTCTTGATCTCAGCCTTGATCTCTAGAGTGGACATCATTAAGTCTGTAAACATGTAACAATCTCCCCCTGGAATCTCGAAGTGATATTTTTGCTTGATTTTATCGAAATCTGCATTCTCTCCGGCGCGAAAGGGTAACACCGAATCTTCCCAATGAAGGAGTGTCTTGTTAACACATGAGAGCCCCCTCACACCAAATTTCTCTATGATACATTTTAAAACTTAAGTTATGAAACGATGAAGGTTTGCCTTCACCGCTAATTTTTGCCTTGCAGTGTATTTACAATTACGCATTTCAGCTACTTGTAATGCCTTTTCACCTGCCTATTTCAATGTTTTATAATGCCAAAACTTCCCATCTTTGCCAATCACTCACATAATTTTGTTCTCTTGGACTTGCTTGCTTCTTTTAGGTTAATTAGTGCAAACAAGAAAAATTTCAATTAGTTTATCTACCGACCTTTGTGTATACTTTCTTTTATAAATATTACAATGTGACGTACACAAACTCAACGTTTCAACTTTTGCTCAAGTAATCCTGAGAAGATAATAAATTTGGTAGATGTCAAAAATATAACAATACACTTCTTAAACAAAACTTATTTTGTAGACTTACCATTTCATTTCCGAACAATATATCTACATAAGGCATGACTCTCATCATTGGATCACAAAAACATTCTGATAAGAATGGAGCACTTAGGTTCATCATAAAAGGGCAATCCCTTTCCAGCGCTTCTTGTGCAACTTGGACAATGGTATTTGGACTTACAGTGAGAAAGAAACCCTAAAAGATAAAAAGAATTTATTAACTCATCATTAAAATTTTTGTCTTACATAACCTCACGAAGAGCGTACTGTCAATAAACAGCCGATAAGTACAGCTAACATCCAAAAATTAAAAGGAAAAAAGGTACATTTAACTTATAGTTCAAAAAGAAACGAAAACATTTCATATCACAAGAATTACTACATAGGCTAAATAATTGAATGTTTTTACTTCATAAAGGAAAAATAATACTAATATTATAAAGTAAAAGAGAATTTTATTAAAATTAAAAAATACAACATATTTATTATTCAAACATTTGGTGTCACGAAGTTCTAAATGTGAATTTTTTTAAATTAATTCATGTTTCTCTAAAAAAAATAATAGACAATTATTACAATTCCAAGTTCTAATGATATTTAGAACTTAGGAATTCACCAGAGTTCCTGGGATGTCGTAAGACAGTAACATAAACTTACATTTTTTAGGTTAACAATTATTTTCATCAATGACTAAGGGAAAAAAATCATAATTGAAGACAGTCAAGCGAAAACACATTTGACATAGATTAATAATAAATGTGAGTCTCACTATGAGAAGATACCGGTCAAGCGTAAGTTACAAACCAGAAAAGGAAAGACTCTGTGGGTATGAACGAAATACATCCAGCGAAATGAAATGAGATAGAAATAATAGTAAAAATATTGAATGCTCACAAATCACATGATGCGATTTGCTGACCTACGAAATAGTGAGACAGTGTCAAGAAAACATCAAAGAAAATAATTTATAATTTGAATCTGTAGAAATTTATAATTCATGTCTGGTAACAGGATACTTTCCAGGTGCTTGGAAAGTAAAATTATTTCCAAATGCTAGGAAAGTAAAATATAATAAATAAATTTTTTTTTAAACATGCTTTTATTTAAGCGACATACTAAAGAGAATATAATAAATTAATGTTTTCATAAAAGTAATGCAATGTCAAATGATAATGCCTCCATACATATTTCACATTAGTAGATCCTAATAAAATAAACGAACTTACAATCTTTATCGCTCAAAAATATTTCATATTTTATGATGATTTAATATTTCACATTTTATGATTTCATATTCACATTTGAAAATAAATTTTATAAACAAAGCTTCGGTCCCCCCATGGGTTCCCCCCTTCTTGCATCTTCATGGATAACTTAGAAATAGATGGTTCAATTCAAATCACCCACTCACTCACAAGATAGTGTACTGGTACAGATGATATTATTGTTCTCTGGACCGGTACCCTTAGACAATTAGACAAATTTACTGATTTCCTAAACGCCAGACATCATAATATCTCATTCACGACTGAACTACAGAATTAACATAATTCAATAAATTTCTTAGATCTATCACCCTATCAAACAACCAACACTTTTTCGATATCTATAGAAAACCAACATACACAGACATTGTGATTCCCAACATGCGACTTCACACAAACATGCCGCCTTCCATTCCACGGTTCACCGTATGCTAAGTATTACACTTTCAGAAACCAACCTGCAGAAAGAGAAACTCATAAAACAAACTGCCCTCTCAAATGGTTTACTCCACACAACTATATCTCGATCATGAACACTCGACTTTATCATAAACAGGAAACTCCAAAGAAAAACATACCGAACTTACCCATTTCTCCAGAAACAAGTACATAGATCTCTAGTCAATACTTTGGCTATATTTCATAATCCGTACACAACGCTATGAAGAGGGACAATACACACGACACATTTGAACCCCAGAATACCCTCAGAAACAGACTTTCCTACACACTGCAGTCATAAAACCTAAATAAATGTGGCGTGTATAATCTGGAAACTGAGGCTCACTATATTCCAACCTGGGAGAAATTTTGCTATTCGCTTTAAAGAACATTTACTCGCAATCAAATACAAGACAGACAAATCTCACTTTGCTACACACCTGATAGACCCACACCCAGACACATACTAGAAATAGAAAATAAATATTACAACAATTTTACTAGAGTCAATCCACATTGAGAGAATAAGGAACCTACACGCACACATTTCAAATGAACAATCAAATTTCTCTTTCTCCCCAATAGCAACCCCTCTCCGAGAATCCATTTAGCATTCATCTTCCGGCAGAAACCCCCTCCTAGAATCCATTTAATCCTAGAATCCATCATCTCCCCCACCCACAGCCTTGTCCTGTCCCGCTTTCTTAAGACACAGAGGCGACAAGATCCTGTGTCTTAAAATTTCAGAAAGAACAAATGAGCAGGAAATATAAGATAACAGGTGATCCAGAAGACGGCAACAAACTATATTGAGAATAGTAGAGCCATATTGTGTCAAAAGGATAGCGGGACAGAGAAGAGGACAAACATGGGACGAAAAATTACAGGAAGCCAAGAGGGTACGAAACATAAAGAGAAACCTATATAAAAGATATAAAAGGATGCAGAAGGGAACGGAAATGTATGAAAGGGAGAGGAAAATTTATAGACAGTACTTAAAAGAATTTAAGAAGTTAATTAGGAATAAGAAACGGGCAGAGTGGTAACAATTTAAATCAGATAGCATATCAACGAATATTTGGGGCTTACCGTATGTGATAGGCAGGGAGAAAATCAAGAAGAGAAAGATTTGGAAGACAATCAAAAAGGGAGATACAATAACAATTGCATGGACAGATACATGTAAACAATTGATACAGGACCTATTACATGAAGAAGAAAAAATAATGAAACACAGGGAAAATGAGTATGTGGAGACAAGTAGTGAAGAACCAATAACGTATGCAGAGATATTGAAAATAGTGACTGGACTCAAAAACATCAAGAGCCTTACATATGACTATCACAAATGAGATAAAGAAAATGGAGCCAATATTCGGAAAATAAATTATGAATATTCCACAAGATAATAGTGGAAAGATTGAAAAAAGAAATAAAAGGAAATATGCATGCAAACCAATACGGCGTCACCGATGGACAAGGAACAGAGGGTGCGGTTGGACACTTGCTAAGGCCAAAGAAAGAACATCAAGATATGTACTTGTATGCATCGACATTCAAGAAGCGTTTGACAGTGCCCAATGGTCCACGATAATGATAGAATTGGAAAAGAAGTATACCATTGCAACTAATGAAGTTAATGAGGTCGTATCTAGAAGACAGGAATGTGATTTTAGAAATAAGCAATGAAAAAATAATCAGTACAATGTGGCAAAGCTGTCCACAGGGCAGCCATACCGATCCAATTTTTTGGAAGGTGGTTAATGTCTTACTAGAAACGATGGTCCAAGAGAATGTTGTAAAAAGTACAATAATATGGGAGAAATTTGAGAAAAAATTTGCGGAAATAAAATTAACAAATTCGAAAACAAAATGAGGAGGAATGGTATTCGGGTTAAAGCAGCGGGAGAAAAGCATAAGAGTACCAATTATTAAATTTCCAACATGGCGGTTACAATCAAGGCAGGTAATAAAGTATTTAGGCATAATGATTGATAATAAATTAAAATTTACAAGTCACATTGAGCACATAAATCAAAAGATTAAGAAAGTAATGTATGGATTACAAAGAGTTGGCATTAGGAAAACTACAACAGGACCAAAGCAATTGGTGGGATTATATCAAGGAGCACTCTGACCACATATAGTATACGGAATTCAAACATGTTATGAGAAAAACAAGCATAGGGACATTGAAAGAAAATTTCCACAAATTATATACAAAGATGTCTTCTGCCCTGGCGTGGTATGTACAAGAGTACATCATCCAAAGCATTACAAGTGTTATATACGGGTAATAATTTGCTGTTATTCCTATGTGTAATAATTTGCTGTTATTCCTATTTTCCATATTGTAAGACTTGATAAATTTCGATAATTAATCATATAAATTAGCTTAGTTGTGGCGTCAAAAATTCGTTGAACGAACGACATTGCGAGGGTGTAGGGCACCACGCATAAAGAAGTTTTCGGGCGTGGGGAATAGTGCCTCCTCACTCCACAACTAAATTTAAATGGAGCCGTTAGGGAGTGTTTGTGTGAAAAATACGCAGTTCGCTGTCAAAGAATAACAGCGACGGAAATTTGAGGAAGTCGCAGTAGAACAAGCTTCAACATGCTAAGACTCGTCAGAAAAGGTTTTATGGCTTTAAAGAAAACGCAGGCGGCGTGGGTCAGAAAGAGCCCAGACGGTTGGGAGGCTGGAAAGTTAAAGGGCTGTTAGGGGCGCGATGTAAACAACATATGTCGTTGGAGTTAAAAACCGTTGGAAGACAGCAGTTGAAAAGTTAGAAATAACACCCAGAGATTGGCTCAACGCGTAACGAATCGCACTCTAAATAACCAATCATGACTGACGCCCAGAACGGGGGATTTCGATCGTATTGGAGACGTCAGTCATGTGACGGTTCAAATTTGAGAAGTTTTGGAAATGGAATAACGGGTATACTGGGAGAAAAGCCCATTTATACGCCTGCAGAAGCGGAATTCGGTCTCATTCGAGACGCTTAGATAGCTTATTCGATACACTCAGATGATATTCTCATATTTTATATTTCGGTTCTGAAGCTCGTGTTTAAACTCATGCTTCAAATTTTTGGTGTTTATGATTGCGGACAGCGTACGAGATTTTGAGGGTTTATACTCATGTTCTCAGTTTCGAGATTTATTCTCAGCTCATACGCTCATTCGATTTTTCTGAAATTCTCATTTCGATACGCTCAGATAGCTCAGACTTCTGATACTTTAGATTTTGAGAATCTGTTTCAAGTTTATCCGGACAATTATCTCACTTGGACTATTCCGAGGTGTTTATTACCGACGATTTGAGTCGGGCAATGATGTTTCTTGTTCGTACTTCACCTGATGTCATCCAGGAACGCTTAGCTCGGTGAGAAATTTGTATTCGGCCGAGTATTCCATTCATGACGGGGTTTTCCGGAGACTACGTGCGCGCCAGTTCGAAGAACGGAGCTCACTTCCGAGAATTCATGACATCTGCCAGGAGTTGCCCAGAACCAGGAAACTAGTCCGGGAGTCGTCCGAAATGCCAATGCCATTGCACTCACAGCTGAGTTGGTCTGTCACCTGAGTTGACGTATTTGGTACCGTTGGTTGCATCCAACGTTTGTTGGCATGCGCTGTTGCGAGAAGGAGACAAGTGTGATATTTGTTGTTGATGAGGGCCTAAACTTTTGAACTGTTGAACTTTCTGATTCGTGTAAAGTGGCCAGTTGTAAAAGAAGAATGAAGTCCATTTTGATTTTCAATGTAAATAGTAAATGTAGATGTGTTTCAAGAAGCCAAATTTGTCTGTAGATTCAGTGTCATTTGTATTTTGATGTTTTGAAAAAATGCGTTCAATTTTGTTTGGTAATTTAAATTGTTTAAATGTAAATGTTTGTTTAGAAGTCTAACTCGGCACTAAAATCAGTGTAACTTGTATTTTGTGTGTTAAGAAATGTGTTTTTTTTTGTTACATGGGTGTTTTTCTAATGTATATTTCTTTGCTTTTTTTGTGGAGCTTTAGGGATCGTCAACATCGAGGTCATTAGAGCCCATTCTTTGCTTATAATTAAAATTAATTTGTTTATTTGTTCCTCAAGCATTTTCCTGTGAAGGAACCCCAGCATGGTTTTTTTCTCTTAATTCAAAAACTCGAGCACAATTATGAAAGAGCTAGCCGAGGCAAATATCAAAATTTAATGATACTATGATTGTACTTAGGTACATTTTTTTTTCGTTCTGCTACAATATGGAGTGTACTAACTTCTTTGTTTATATGTGGGGTTAATCTTTCATACCACGTTGAAGACTGGCCAAGACTACCATGGCGCAATGAATGGAGAGAAATTTGAAAATTGGGTCAAGAAAGCCTGTTGTTCCTGCTATTAGAAATATGGCATCATCTTTAATTGTTATGGACAACTCTCCGTATCACTCAAGATTGTTAGATCCAACTCCCACATCCAAATGGAGGAAGGATGAATTACATGTATAATTTTTTTGTCATTAACTGTTTCATAGACAAGTTACGATGTCTCCTTTGTTTTATCCTTTTGACAGGATTGGTTAAATAAGAAACACATTCATTTCAATCCAGAAGCATCTGTTAGTGAATTGAGAGTCATTTGTAAAGAACATAGTGAGACTATGAAAAGTAACAAGATATTTTCTTCATATTAATGGTACTGCATTCTATTAAGTGTAGTTATTGCAAATATTGAAATTGTCTGAATGTTATTAACTGTGCTTCGTTTATTTGATGTAACAAGTTTCTGGTGTGTGCATTTGCGATTGGCAATTTGTTCATAAATGAAAAATTCTAATCAACAGGTATACAGTTGATGAAATGTTAAAGAAAAAAAAAAGGGTCAAAGTTTTGAGAACTCCCACGTACCATTGAATCTTTAACGCAATTGAGCATGTGCGGTCCGATGCAAAGAGGTTTTATGATAAAAATGTAGTATCGAGGGAAGGTCGAGGTTTTGATAGGTCCATAGTGGTGTGGGAAGAGTCACTAAATCAGGTTAACATAAATTAGAATACATCATGAAATTTGGTATTAGAATATCACAAATCCTGTATTAAGCGTTTCTTGTAAAATGTGTTCTGAAAAATTAATAAACATATTTAGGTAACAGCAGAAAAATGGGCCAATTATGTTAAACACGCAAAGGCTGAAATAGAAAAATGCTATGATGAGGTGAGGAGTACACAAGATTGGGAAGAAATTGTTATCAATCATGGAGACAGTGAACCTGATTGTGAAGCAAGTGATGGTGAGTGTGATGAAGTTTTAGCAGAACCCCTCCCCATTCCAGGTCCATCAGGAGTTTGAGTAAACAAGGTAAAGAAATACATAATATAAATAAGCATAAAGTATGTGATGATTGGAATTCATTGTTTATCTACCATTCTTACTTGAAACATGTCTATATTAACTCAGCAGAACTTCATTCTTCAACTGACAAAGCATCGAAATTATGGACAGTGAGAGTATACAAAAAAATTCAATTCTGTAAATGATATGAGGTTGTATAAATGTTTCAAAAACCATTTTTTGTCTGTTTTAGAACACGGTGTCAAGCGTACTTCAGTTTTATAAATTAATGCAAGTCATTGTTATAGAAAAGTTAAGTTTCAGTTAAATCTATAAGATTAAACATGTACAAAGAAAAGAAAATTAATAATTTTTCTTTGTGGTTAACGGTGCCTCGATTACGATTTTGTTAGTCTAAAACTTATTGTACTGTATTGGAAGAAAGATGTTAGAATAATTTTCTTAAGTACCGTTACACTGATTAAATTCATAAATAACTCAGAGTTTTTCTTGAGAGATACGAGCCTCAAATTGTGAAGTAAAAATTATTTTCTCCATTATACTAAATCAGTGAGTACGATGGAACTCCATTTGCGGCTCTGGGGGGTGGATCGAGTAGCTTCCCATTGACATTACCATTTCCTGTTTGAGCTCCTGCTCGTTTGTAATGTGATGGAGTTCAGTTTCAATACACGGTTAATTTCTTCTTTAAAGAAAATGATAATCAAAATAATGAAATTACATATTACTAATTTTTCATAATTTTTATTTAGTATTGATAAACAGAAAAGTAAATAAAAGTTTTTTCTTATGATCCAGGACATATTTTCATAATTGATGTAATGGTCCCTTCCTTGCTTCTGGAGAGTAAAGTAATTTCCATTTTGTCATACGCAGTTTGTAATGGCTGCTTCTAAAATAAATTTATTGTCCTACTGTGTACTATTTGTACGATTGTGTCTCATGTTTGTGTAATAAATGTTCAGAACTATTTTAACTTAAGATTTTATTGTACCTTCAATCAATCAAAAATTATCGTCCCACATTCTTTTCCAAACACGTGTTAGTAATTAATTCATATTTATTTACATCTTCGGTAAGTTATCAGTAAAACTTGAGAGTAAATTCAGGATACATGATTTTGACTAGAAATGTTTCTTATTTCTTCCCATTCTATTGAATACGGTTTTCACGAATTACTTCGAGTTGCCTTGTGAGTGAAAAATGTAGCGGAACGCTTTAACCTCACATTATCAGCTGATGAGAATTACACTGTGGACCGTTGCCTGCACGCGAGTGAGTTTCAATGATTTGTTTCGTAGTGGTTGCCAATTTGTTTAATAGATCCATATTGAATAATTTTAGGCAAAGTATCGTGACTTTT